>CM052650.1:174195916-174205919 GCA_028533165.1 Leontopithecus rosalia | reverse complement strand
CTGATCAATCCTTTTTGAGGTGATTCTTTGGGCATATTGGGGTCAGGGAGCTGCTTGAGGAGATGGTCTGTACTTTATAGGAGCTCAAGTGCTGTTCTGTGAGCTCCGTTGTTCATTCAGTGTTGCTAGGAAAGTACGTTTAAGTCTGTTGCGGCAGAACTCCTGAAACCCCTTTTTTTCCTCAGATGCTCTGTCTCGGGGAGTTAGGGCTTTATTTGTGAGTATCCGTTGGGCTGTCCTGCCCAACTAGGAGGCAGTCTAGTCACTATTTTGCTGCTGAGGCTCTGCCCTGCTGGCGTGAGGTCCGCCCTTTTGCTGTGGGCTCCGCCCTACTGACGTAGGCTCCGCCCTGCTGATGTGGGCTCTGCCCTGTTGGCAGAGTCTCTCTGTTATGGTGGGTTGCCTCGGCAATGGCTGACTGCGTCAGCAATGGGCGGGTACCTCAGTAGGGGTGGAAACTCTTGGCAATGGCAGACGTCCCTCCCCCACCAAGCTGCACAGCCATAGCTTCAGCTGTGCCCACAGTGGAACTCTCAACCCTGAGTGCTCCAAATCATTGTATTGCTTGTCCCTGTGGGGGTGGGACCCATTGAGACTGATCACTTGGTTCCCTGCCTCTGAGCCTTTTTGCTTTTTTTTTTTTTTAAGTTGTAGGGTTGACTCTCTCCCAGGTGCCTCAGCCACCGGCCAAAAGGGCACCGGGATCTGTGTGATTTCTTGTGCAGCAACCCGCTGTGCTGGTTCACAGTTCACCTCCCAGACATCTCCTGGTCTGGCTCACCATCCAAACCCGTTCAATCAGATGAACATGGCAATCTGCCCTCCCAAGTCCCAAATTGCCGGTTTAGCAGGGCGCCCAGACCCGTGTGTTTTGTGCGCCGTGCCGCTGCGTTGCGGCGCCGGCTACCTGGCCATGCCAGCAGAGACCGCGGCACTGGCGTCCTGCGTCCCTTTTACACCTGGGCTTTTCCCCGCTCTGTGGGCTATAAAGATCCGTCTGGAAATGTGGTGTGAACTCATCCTCTGCGTCTTGACTGAGAGCTGCAATCGTGAGTTGCTTCTAGAGCGCCATCTTCCCCCTCCTCCTCCTTCATGTTTCTTTAGAGTTGACACCTTATCGCCAGGGTGAGTTCACACCGCATTTCCAGACAACCACTGGCTTGTGTCACGTGGGCATGAATTTGTTCTGCCTGTTCTAGAGTTCACTGTGTCTGGACTCATGCATTGTGACCCTTCTGTGTTTGCCTCTTGTGCTGAATGTCTTAGTCTATTCAGGCTGCTGTAATAAGGTACCATAGACTGGGCAGCTTACAAACAACAGAAATTTATTTCTCACAGTGATAGAGGCTGAAAGTTCTAAGGCCTCAGCAGGTCGGTGTCTGGTGAGGGACAATTCTTGGTCCATAGATGGCCATCTTTTTGCTGTATCTTCATATGATGGAAGGGACACAGAAGTCCTCTCTGGTAAGTTAAGGGCATTAATCTTATCCACAAGGTCTCCACCCTCATGATCCAACAGTTCCCAAGGGCCCCACATAAACATTCTGTGTGTAGCGCTGAGCATAAGGTCCTGAGATTCATCCAGCTTGTGGCGTGCATCAGCGGTTCTTTCCTTTTTGTCTTATTTTACTTTATTGTTCCTTTCACTGCGGAGTAGCAGATGTACCACAGTTCACCTGTTGATGGGCTTTTCTACTGTTCCAGTTATTAGCTGTTATAATGTAGTGGATATGAACATTCTTACATATGCCTTTGTGTAGATGCTTTTTCATTTTCCTGAGTAAATATCTAAGGAATAGAGTTGCTGGGACATTTGATATTTTTAACCATATCAAAAACTACTAGACCAACTGTTTTCTAAAGTAGTTCTACCATTTAGACCACCACCAGCAATGCGTGAGGGTCCCAGTGGATCCACATCCGCACCAGCACTTGGTATTTTCTCTCTTTTTAATTATAATAATTCTAGTGGATGTGAAACAGAATCTTACTGTAGTTTAAGTATGAATTTCCCTGATGACTAATGACATGCAGCATTTTTTTAAATGGAGTTTTGCTCTTGTCCAGGCTGGAGTGCAGTGGCACCATCTAGGCTCACTGTAACCTTCTGGGTTCAAGCGATTCTCCTGCCTCAGCCTCTCGAGTAGCTGGGATTACAGGCACCTGCCACCATGCCTAGCTAATTTTTTATTTTTAGTAGAGATGGGGTTTTCTCCATGTTGGTCAGGCTGGTCTCAAACTCCTGACATCAGGTGGGCCAACCACTTCGGCCTCCCAAAGTGCTGGGATCATAGGCGTGAGCCACTGTGCCCAGCCTAGGGCATCTTTTTATGTGGTCATTGGCCTTTCATTTATACCTTTGCATGTAGTGTCTGTTCAAGTCTTTTACCTGTGTTTTATTTATATGTCTTTAAAGAAATTTGTTGATATAACTAATCTATTGAATGTACTGGCATAAATTTGTTCATAATATTTCCCTGTTAACTCCTTAAAGTCCATAGCATTCATGATGTTGCCCTTGACTTTATTCCCGAATTGATAATTTCTTTCTTCTCTAGTTTTTTCTTAATCAATCTGACTAAGCATTTGCCAGTTTTATTAATCTTTTAAAAGAACCATTCTTTGGTTTCACTGATTTTTCTCTGTTGTGTTGGTTTTCTATGTCATCATGTTTTTTCTTCCATTTTTATTATTTAATTTCTTCTTACTTGGGTTTAATTTGTTCCTTTTTTCTAGTTTTCTAGTTTTTTAAAGGTGGTAGCTTAGATAATTGACACTTGTCTTCTTTTATAATATAAGCATTAAAAATATATATATAACTTTAAGTACTGCTTTGCTGTATTCCACAAATTCTGGTATGTTGTGAATTTGTAGTCAAGTATAAACTATTCGCAAGCTTTACTTATATGTTTTTCTCTGACTCATGGGTTATTTAGAAATGTGTTGCTTAATTTCCAAATATTTAGCAAATTTAAAATAAGTTGTTATTAATTTTTTATTTCAATCAGAAAATTAACTTCACGACACCAGTAGTTCTAAATTTATTGAGATTTAAACAGCAGTAAATAGAGTTATGTGGCCCATCTTGGTGAATTCGCCACATACAAATGAAAACAAATGTGTAATGTGCTGTTAACTAGGTCAAGATTTCATGTCATTATGAAGATTCATTATCCTTACTGACTTAAAGGCTACTTCTATCAATTTTCAAAAGAGAAGTGTTGACATCTGTCTTGTTTCTTCTCTAAGTTTTGGTAGTTTTTGCTGCATACATCTTGAAATCATATTATTAGGTTTGTACATATTTATGATTATTATATGTTCTTGGTAAATTTACTCTTTGTCATTATGAAGTATCTCTTTTTATTGCTAATAACATATTTTATCCCACATCTACTTCATCTGATATTAATAATAGCATTTCATATTTTTGTATTAGTTTTTATATTGTAAGTCTATTTTAATTTGTTTGTTTTTATTCTATATCTGCCTTACATCTAAAGTGAATTTCTTGTAGATTGCATTTTATAAGTTCTTGAATTTTTATCCAATATGAAAATTTCTTTTTTAAAAATACAGCGTTTAGTTCATTTGCATTTAATATAATTAACAATATGGTTAGCATTAAGTCTACTATTTTACTCTTTGTTTTCCAGTTTCTGATGGGTTCTTTGCTATTCTTTCCATATGTTCCTTTTTCCTTTGCAGTTAATTTTTTTTCAGTATTCGTGTTATCCATTCTCATGTGGCTATGAAGAAATACCCGAGACTGGATAATTTATAAAGAAGAGAGTTTTAATTTACTCACTGGGGTAGACTCAGGACACTTACAATTATAGTGGAAGGGGAAGCAAATGTCCTTCTCACATAGCAGCAGGAGAAAGAAATGCCAAGCAGAGGGGGGAAAGCCCCTTTTAAAACCATCAGATCATGGCAGCAAAGAAAGTGAGCAGTATGTGTGTGCAGAACAGCAGAAACTTTTATCGCTCTGTGAAAATAACGTGGGATACAAATAGAATGAAATGGAGTTATTGGCTCATTCGTTCCTGCCTGTGCAGAACCTTTCATGTCAGGCCATCTCCTGGGCTGCTGGTGAGTTTATGAATTGGCCTATCTGTAGTCTGTCGGTTGTGCCTGAAGTGATTTTTGGGGACCTTGATGATAATCCAATTCACTTTATTTTGTAGAAAAGAAAACAGATTCAGGGAAAGGGCAGGTATTATCTAAGGTGATAAACACAATACAATCTCTGTTCTCTTGCTTCTCATATCCAGAATCTTTTCATGATCCTGAATTATTACTTATGTTTCTGATTCCTTTATTTTTTCTGTTTTATATTTTGCCATTATCTTGCCAAGATCCTATCCTTTACTCAAAATATTTAAATTTGTTACCACTATTGTCTCTTTATAAGTGAAAACACTACTTGTTATATAAATGACTATTCAATTATTTTGCATTTTTTGGGTTCAGTACAAAGTTAGTAACAAATCAACATTATAGGCCTTGGCAATCCAAGGGCGCTCAAGTCACCCAGGGCACATCAGAAAAAGGCTAAATGACAGCTGTGCTGTGAGTGGACAGAATACAGCTGTCATACGGATTACTGAGTATTTGATGTTCTTCAACAATGTCACTAATCTTCAGTTGTTTCTTCTTTAAAATGATGGATTTAGGTCTTGCTATACTTGACTTTCAAACTTCTTTTGAAATAATTTCAGGTTCACAGGAAGTTGCAAAAGGTGCAGGGATGCCTTAGGTGCTCTTTGCCAATTCGCCCAGTGGTGACATCTGGCGAAGCTATAGTTTATTATCAAAACCTGGAAACTGACATACGTACAATTCGAAGAGCTTACTCAGATCTCAACAGTTCTGTATGCATTCGTGTGAGTGTGTGTGTCGTGTGTGTGTGTGTGCATTCTATGCACATGTAGATCTACATGTAGATCACATGTGGATCTCTGTAGCTGCCACCTCTACAATCAAGACACAGAACTATAGCCTCACCACCAGGCTCCATTTTGCTATCTTTGTGGCCACTCTGACACATTTTCCTTCACTCCTCCTCTGAGCACCCCATAGTCTGTTCTCCATCTTTACAATTTTATTTCAGTAGTTTATGTACATGCAATTGTACAAAATCTTATTTTTATTGGGAAGAAACAAGTCACAGATATTTTTGTTAGCACTGCAAAATCATCTTTAACAATAATTTATGTTCTATTTGTCTCAAAATATGTGCTTTGTTCTTTTCAATATTTTCTGATTTTAGGAGAGGAAATTAATTCCAAACATAATCCTGTTCATTTTTTTCCTCAGCTTGTTTTCCACTGTTGCTTCCTAGCACTTTTTTCCATTTCCTCTTTCTCTCTGCTTCTCATAATATAAAAGTAACCTCGTTTTCTTTATCTCTCCTAAGAAAACTTGGCAATGAGTCTTTAATGTGAAGCCTGGACCACTTTTGTTTCGCTTTTGTGTGGTGGGTGTTCTTTTGTATGATCGCTCACATGGATAGTCCTTGTGAAGCTGGGCTTTTCCAGTGGTTTGTCAAAATGGAAATAGATATTTAACAAACCAAGCACAGAATAAGCTTGCTCCAGGAATGCATCATTTCTGGGAAAATTCAACCTCTTCCAAATGTTATTTGTGAGTATTACTCATATTATCCTTTACCCCACTTAATTAAAACTCTGTATTTTTTACACATTTGTATGACTCAGATAATAAAATGTGAAACTAAGTGATTGCCTGTCAGTTACAATAGATATTAATGATACTACTGGGGGCCACCTCGACAGAGGCTGTACCACCTCTAGAGACTTGATGGCTTTGCTAAGTGACATGGGATGGCCTTTGGACTAAATGTAAACTTATTCATGCACATAGGACACCATTTGTATTAATAGGATTAAGAAGTCTTACCTAACCCTGGTGAAAAATTCCTTGAAAATAACAGAAGACAGAGTCCTTATTTTAAAGTAAATTAACTATTGGGAGTAATTACTATTAGTCTGACCATAACTGGATTTAATGAGACTGAATAGAAACAAATTAGACATAATTGGAAGCTAAGCAAAAGCCAATTAAATTCTTATAATTTTAACTTTATAAAAGTTATTAAATTAAATGACCAGGATCAATTAGCCAAGGAAATAAAGCCATGAAGAATACTTCCAGGAAACTGGTACCTTTTTGAATGAAAAATATTGTTACACTTAATGATTAGAATTCAGTAAAAAGCAGCTTAATCAATTTTGCAGGCTTAGCAGTTTAATAACTTCACATGAAGTGATTATGCAAATTGATAGTTTTACCCACAAAGTAGTGCAGGAGTGTTTTAAGGAATCAGAGTAGAATTTTTTTGATAGGGTAAAGTAACATATCTATAAAAATAAGTGAATTTACTTGCAATCCCAGCACTTTGGGAGGCCGAGGCAGGTGGATCACGAGGTCAAGAGATTGAGATCATCCTGGTCAACATGGTGAAACCCTGTCTCTACTAAAAATACAAAAAAATAGCTGGGCATGGTGGCGTGTGCCTGTAATCCCAGCTACTTGGGAGGCTGAGGCGGGAGAATTGCCTGAACCCAGGAGGCGGAGGTTGCAGTGAGCCGAGATCGCGCCATTGCACTCCAGCCTGGGTAACAAGAGCAAAACTCCGTCTAAAAAAAAAAAATTAAAAAAAAATAAGTGAATGTAGATGGCTCGGAATAAAGATATGACTGCTTTTACCCTGTACTCACTTTACATCTGGGTTAACTGTGAGAATTGCAGTTGGCCTGTTATAGAAATTGTGTGATTAAAAATATGTCACTATTGTCTACAGCCATCCTAGCCTGCACGTGCCTGATCTTGTCTGATCTTGGAAGCTAAGCAGGGTCAGGCCTGGTTAATACTTGGATGGGTGACCACGGGAATATTGGGTGCTTTAGGCTTTAAAAAATAAAAATAAAATATATCACTACATTGCTTGATATAGACTTTCTTTCTGTGATCCAAGTATTGTTCCCACAGCACTGCTGTCAACCCTCCACCATCACCCTGTAGACCCAAGTCAGTTTTTACTCAGTAATGTAGGTGATGTGCTGTGCAACTTGTCATCTAAGAACTTGGTGTTAATCAACTGATTACCAAAGCAGTCACCTCAAAACGCAGCCAGGGTCAGTCACAGTATTGTAATTTCTGCTTTCTGCATGCCTAGTTATCTTCAAAAGGAGCTATAAGCATACATGGACTTCAAAATGTGATGCAATAAGATTGCAGTTTCAATTCGGTGCTAAACTATAATTAATTCGCTAATAGTAATAAAAATATTAATTCTGTAAAGACAGTCAACAAAGGAAAGAACAGTAGCAAATAGGTCTCAGGAAATCTATCAAATGAGATGTTCAGATGCAATGCAGCTTTGTTTATATTATGCTAAATACATTATGTCTCTAACTAAAGCAGCTCCATACATACTGCAGGTGTGGCAAATTCTTTGCTGAAGCATGTACGCCAGTTTTCTAATTTTTTAAATGGCAAGTGAATGTTTAATCAGGTTAGAGTTGATGAATTATGATACTGTCAATGCACTGGGCAAATCCATTAATGACACTGTAAGATTTTGTGCAAAAATGGAATTGAGAAATGTGAGTCCAAACTTTGAAGCATAAAGGACATATACTTTTAATTAAGAAATATCTCTCACTTTCATCCCTTATGTGCCATAGCACAGTCCAGCCCCACCCAGCCATCATTCTTACATAGCACAACGTCACTACTGACCCGGCAGGTCCAGCAATTCAGACCTGGAGCCCAGAGAAAGGAGGGGAATCCCTCGATTTCTGCTGCTTCTTTTGTAGTGGTATGAGGTGAATGCTTCTGCATGCACACAGGTGCCATGTTGAGGGGGATGAATCTTTCAAGATTTGTTTAAAGTCAAATAATGTGAAGTTTCATGGCTGACCTCCAGGCCTCTCAGAGCTTCAGTTAATTCCTTTGTGTTAGGGGACGTTAGAACAATGTTTACAAGTCAGAGTAGGTGATGCTTAGGTGCAAGCGTGACTGAAGAGGAACCAAAATAGGTCCAGCACATAAAATCTGCATCTGATGATCAAGTCTACCCCTGAGAAAAAGTGGTTAAAAGGTTTGCATAGACCCCGATCTCCAGCTGATACAAACCCTGTGATTTCTACCTCTTTCTGTCCTATCCTGTCACCATGAGTCTGAATTGAAGAGAGAAAAGCAGTAACTAGATCAGCAAAGTAAGGGGGATGAAGAGCAGGAGGGTGGAGGTAGTGGTGGTGGAAGATGGAAATCTCCAGATGTGGAATAGAACAATTTGGATGTCAGCTGTGACTGCTATATACCTCTTAAAAGCCACTTCATTTTTATTAAAAATGTACATTGTATTTTTCCTGTGTACATGATATCATGTTAAGAGATGATAAAGTTTTGAGGATGTGAGTCATCAGAAAGGAAGTTTAAAGAACTGATTATTGGCCAGGCGTGGTGGCTCACGCCTGTAATCCCAGCACTTTGGCAGGCCAAGGTGGGCGGATCACTTGAGGTCAGGAGTTCAAGACCAGCCTGGCCAACATGGTGAAACCCCATCTTTAAAAAAAAAAAGAAAAAAAAGAACTGATTATTTTGATGGTCTGGCTCCTTTACCCCTGTAGAAAAAGATGCCAGTTTGCTTATGCCCGATGCTGAATTTAAGAATATCTGTAAACCCAATACACTTCAGCATGAACTTTAATTCAAAAGATCAGAAAGTGCCAGGATCAATTTCTAATTCTAGCTGTATGATATTTTGCAATTTTGCAGATTACAAAGCCTCTAAATGAGCTTTTTTATCGACTTCATAGAGGAGAAATCTAAGAGTCGGTTAGTCAATTCGCTTAGGTTTCTTATCCATAAAGTGGATAGAATATCTAATTTAGAGGTCTGTTGAAAGATAGATAGAAACGACATTTATAAAGTATCTAGTGAAACTACTGGTAGAGATTACATAATCAATAAATAATGAGTATTATAATCACAAATAATTTGATCTTTGCCAGTGTAAAATATATATATATATTTTTTGAGACATAGTCTCCTTCTGTCACTCAGGCTGGAGTGCAGTGGCGTGCCCACTGCAACCTCTGCCTGCAGGTTCAAGTGATTCTTCTGTCTCAGCTGGGATTACAGGCATGCACCACCACAGCCTGACTAAATTTTGTGTTTTTAGCAGAGACAGGGTTTCACCATGTTTCCCAGGCTGGACTTGAACTGTTGGCCTCAAGTGATCCAGCTATGTTGGTCTCCCAGAGGGATTGCAGGTGTGAGCCACTGTGTCTGGCCACATTTATTTTAATTTGGAGAATAATTTTTCAGTAAGGTTGTACAAATGATAAGTCCTATGGTCCTGCATGTTTGAGACTCTTTCTCTCTTTTTGTCTCCATATAGGACTAACAGTTTGGCTAGGTATAGAATGTTTGGTTTGCACTACTCTTTATTGCTCGTAACTCTATAATCTTATCTTTGTTTCTATCCTCTATACCAGCTTGAGTAGGAATAGAGTTTGGGATTCACCTGTAAAACTTTATACCCATTGAACAACTCCTCCTTTCCCCCTCTGTTAGTTCCTGGCACCAATTATTTTCTGTTCCTGTTTCTAAGAGTTTGACTACTTTAAAAACCTCATATAGGAAGACTCATGCCATACTGTGTTTGTATTTTTGTGACTGGTTTATTTCACTTGGTATAATGTCCCCAGGGTTGATCTATGTTATGACACATGACAGGATTTCCTTCTTTTTTAAGGCTGAATAATAATTTATTGTTTATATACAATTCTTTAAAATTCATTCATCTGTTGACAGATATGTAGGTTGCTTTTACCTCTTGGCTATTGTGAATAATGCTGCAATAAACATGAGATGAACAAGTTTCTTTTGTAAAATCTCTTTACTTTTGTTAGAAGCTTTTAATTCTTGATTTATGAGTTCTGAATGTATCCACTTGCAGTGACCTAAA
>CM052650.1:174165627-174195816 GCA_028533165.1 Leontopithecus rosalia | reverse complement strand
TGACCATTCAGGTTTCTGCTTTGTCATTTTCCCTGGGTATTTCTCTTATTCTCTTGGAAGCACAACTATGCATTTTGATCCATGTTTACTGTATTTTATCTTCTATTTCTGTGTTTTGCAATAATGGCTTTTCAAAACACCCATAACATGTTGCTAAAAAAGAGGTTTGTTTCAATGTGCCTTAGAAATATCCAGTTTCACACTTACCTGGCAGGGCAGATACCATGATCTTAAAGGCAGTTTTCCCAGTGCGAGACTCATCCGTTACTCCCTGGATCCATTACAGGGATATGCTGAGCCCTGTAATTGCCCCAAATGTGGAAAAATCAGCTGCAAAATTTGTGGTAGTGGGTGACTGCATTACGCATTCATGTATGAATTCAATTGGATATGCAGTTTCACACAAAGAATAATAACATCTATAAAATTCGTTCGGTGTGTATTAACACATGGGGATCTCTGGTACTCCTGCTGAGATATGTGGGAATCTACCCTAGTTTTGCTGTTTTTCTCCTAACATCACTCTACTTCTTTTTTCTTTTTTTCTTTTTTTTTTTTTTTTTTTTTTGAGACGGAGTTTCGCTCTTGTTACCCAGGCTGGAGTGCAGTGGCGCAATCTCGGCTCACCACAACCTCCGCCTCCTGGGTTCAGGCAACTCTCCTGCCTCAGCCTCCTGAGTTGCTGGGATTCAGGCACACGGCACCATGCCCAGCTAATTTTTTGTATCTTTAGTAGAGACGGGGTTTCACCATGTTGACCAGGATGGTCTCGATCTCTTGACCTCGTGATCCACCCGCCTGGGCCTCCCAAAGTGCTGGGATTACAGGCTTGAGCCACTGCGCCTGCCCCTCTACTTCTTTTAATATTCATTGCTTCTCCCCATTTCTGGACTTCAGTGCATTTTCCTTTCCTTTGCAGGAACCACTTCTCTTTCCTCACCCAACTCATCAATCTCTGCCTCCCACGTTAAGGGTAGGAAAAAAGAAGGAAATCCATGACCCAACGTGGGTAATCAGAATGCCACTCCCCTGTACAGGATTGGTTCGAGAGTAGGCAGATGATTCTGTTGGACCGTACATAGAACTAAGTAGAAGAAGAGAGTTTTACATTTCGGCTTAGCACAATGCTAGCAGAGAACTACTGGAGTCGTATTTCCTGCTCTAGGGAAGAAAAGGATTTCAGTTTGGAGATGAAGCCAAGGCACCAAGAAAGTGGGAATGAAAGGCCTAGGGACAGGGAGTCCTGGCGCCTTTTTGGATGCTGGCGTCAGCCTGAGGTCTGGCTTTGCTTCTGCTCTTCCCAACATTTAGTAAGAGGTGCTCCTAATTTCTTTTCTAAGATAGCTGGTTCACCCTGGATACCATCTTTTCCAATCAAGGGCCCTGAGTCCTTCTCATCTTTATCAAAAAAGTATTTGTGAGTATTTCCCTTCTCATTGACATGCTTTTGGTGTTGAACAAAGTGATTCACACAGAGTCTCTGCATCTTAGTAGCTTATATTCTAAGAGCTGTACACCTGGCACTCTTTCTCAGAACTGTAACCACTAAGTTCAATGAATCTTTATTAATAATACTCAATTTTTGGATATATAGTTAAAAATTAATTTTAATAGTTGAAAGGCATTCATTTTTCTAAGAAGTTCAGACATAGCGCAATTGCATGCTAAGTTACTTTTATTTGTGTTTTTGTATTTTTATTTACTTTTTCATTGGTTATTGGGGAACAAGTGGTACTCAAGATGCATCAAGGTCTTAAATCTAAGACTATAAAAATTAAATATAAGACTATAAATGTAAACTATAAAAATTATAGAAGATAACATTGGAAAAACACTTCCAGACATTGGCTTACGCAAGGATTTCATAAACAAGAACCCAAAAGCAAAAGCAATAAAAGCAAAGGTAAAGAGCTGGGACTTAAAAACTAAAGAGCTTTGCATGGCAAAAGAACAGTCAACAGAGGAATCACAACTCACAGAGTGGGAGAAAGTCTTCACAATCTACACATCTGACAAAGGACTAATATCCAGAATCTACAATGAAATCAAACTAGTTAAAAAGAAACAAACCATCCCCTCAAACAGTGGACTAAGGACATGAATAGACTTTTAGGTTACCTTTAGGTATCTGTGTGTGCAGATCTGTTGGTGTCAAGGCTAAGCTGTTCTTTCTCTGGACACAGGAAACTGATGCACGATAACTTGCTTGTAATAGCTGTCTTTCCGGGCCGCTCGGCCTTGGAGACTTGCTTATCTTTCCACTCAACTGACAACGGATATATTGTTTGCACTGAATTCCGGCTTTGTTGAAGCACACCAGTTTGTGTTTTTAATTCCAAATCTTACCTCATTATGAACTATTTTCTACCCTTTCCTCCAGAGAAATGCTAATGCTGCTCGTTTATATAGAAAGTCAAGTTCAGGAGTTGGTGTTGACAGTTTGGCTTGCTGTCACAGGCAAGGAGTAATGCTGTTTCTGTGTGAAATTTTCTTTCACTCTCCCTGCTCTCTGCATTGGAGCATGCCTTTAGCATTAAGTAGTCCTTATCCAAGTCACTCCGTCATTAACCACCAACCACTGACAGAAATGTCTTTACTAGGTATTCTGTTTCTTTTGATTAATTTGTCTCTATTTCCTTTGTTCTAAAGTCTAGTGAGTAATGGTATTTGAAATAATAGCAGGGCTCCCCACTGTGTACGCTTTTGCTTAAATCAAGACTTAGCTGATCTATTGAGGAATCAAGACTGGGCTGTGTGGCTAGGAGGGCCTGGGGCCTGTCAGACACTCTTCAGTGACTTGAGGTGCTGAGTGACTTACACTTTACTGAGGTGACCACCTATGTTCACCAGACACTGTCACAGATAGCGCCACTGGGCCACCAGGTGCAGACACAGACCACTGGTGGTTGTGCTTTGGAATATGTAATTTTGCGTTTCTGGTGAGCTGTAATCTTTTCCTGTAGAATTATGTTTCACTGAATTATGCTATTAAAACTCATCTTTGAGTTTCTTGTAAAGTCATTGCTGAGGACATTGTTTTTACATTTCACAGTGATTTCTTCACAGTGGACAGAGCTAGGATATATGTGAGGATCTATGTATACCCCACAATTCATATACCTAGTCTCTTCAGCTCTCTCTCCATATATATCCATATATATAATACATGCACACACACATATACCTAATAGATGTATGTATGAACCATAAACATTTCAAATTCATTATAGTCTACTGAATTTGTAATTCCCATTTTCAACAGTGAGAAACCTAGTTCCCATCCTCCTCAATAAAAAGCAAACAAACAAACAAAAAAAACATTTCACAGTGATTTCTTGAGGAGGAACTAAGAAGTAATTGTTTTCTGGACTCACTATGTGAAAAACTTGTGCTTTATTGAAGCAATTGTTTTATTTACACTAAGTAGACGATATGAATTTTGTTAGCCTTTTGGATTGACTACAAGCCATAAAACCAACTTTGTTCCTCATCTGGCAAAGGTAGAGGGTTGTTGGCTTGCACTGTGTGCTGAGTCTTATATCTGACTCTCTCTGCTCTTTCCTTTTGCCTTACATTTCAAAGACCTCACTCTTTTCTTTTTTTAAAAATATTTTATTATGGGATTTTATATCAATTTTAATAAAATTTATTTTCTGTAAAAAAATGCAAAGCATAAATAAAATAGGGTAGCCATTTATTCTAGTGATGATGAATCTAACCTAAACTCATATCAGAGAAAACTCCTCTAGATGTAGCATAAAGCAGAAGCAAAAAACCTGAACACGGTCAAAGGAGAATCTCAAGGGCCTGGATTCGAATCTCACACATGTGGCTTGGCAGTGATCTCCTTCACCCTCATTTCAAGGCCTAATCTTAGGTTACATATTACTTAAAGAAGCTTCAATACGTAATTTCAAAGCCGGCAGTAGATGTAAAATGAGAAAATTAGAATTAGGGAGAAAAGCTCCTACATGAGGGTACTGACAGGAAGGGAAGGGAGAGAAAACTCACAAAGTAAGTGGAAAAATAGACCAAAGCAAATGACCTCACATACTTTAACAGCCCTCATCATATCTACTGTGTGTGTATATTATGACATAGATTAATCTAATATATGTGGCCTGGTGTTCACAGTGTTGACTTAAAAATTATCAACCAAATTCAAAGCTTTTAGGCTTTGAAAACTGTTTTTAAAAATCTCACCCAAAATATTTAAATTATTTAAAGAAATGTATTGTTGATTAAAGTGGTAATCCTCGATTAATTAGGAGCTGTGTCTATCCAGAGATCTTATATTCCAAAGACTTTAAACAGTTGCTTGTTAGATGATGTAAATTATCATTATCCTACATTTACAATTTTAATTTATGTAAATTGTAAGCAAAATTGAGAGCCACACAGGAAATATTCAATCCCTGAAGTTCTTACAGCAGTGTTGATCAAGTAGGTTAGAAAACACATGGATACAGCTTTATTGCCTTCTAGCTTTGTTGCAAAAGTGTTATTTAGTAGTATGTAAATGATTGAATATATGTACAGATTTTGGGCCTTCATAGCAAACGGTTTTGTGTCTACCCTAGTGTGCAAAATGCTTCATCTAAAATGTATTCTGTAACTGTGTTTTATATTATCTATAAGTACATTTCTCCTTGGTTTAATATTAGGTATTTTTAGGTGCAAGAAATGTGTACACATTATAGATTCAATGTGTGTAGGTTATATGTGTAAATATTCATTGATAAGAGCGTTGAACCTCTTCCTTCTGTGCTGGATAAACTCCTGAACTTAGCCTCAGAAACATCCCAGTAGCCTCCCTGGTAAGCACAAGGCTCTTCCGCTAATCCCCTAGGGTCTCCCATGCTCCCACTTCTCTGAGTGTAGATCAACAGCAATAAAGTTCATTTCCCCAAAATAAGGCATAGTGTTTGGGTTTTGTGATACCTGCTTGGTTTGCATTGTTTACATGTCGGGCCTCAAAGGGGTAAAAATCAGAAGCTTCTTATTCTGAGTGCAAGGGCAAGATCACCAAAGCACATTTATCAATAAAAGCTGCTTTGCCTCTTGCTTTTTTTAACTTTTGCCAAAATTTTCTGTAGGTATATTTCTCTAGGGGATTTCACAGGAAGGAGTGATGACTGGGCCAGGGAGACTGGATTATTTGATCTATATTATCTTTACTTTTATGTTATATCTTCTATTTTAAAATGTGGGGTTTTTAAGTAGGAAATCAATGCACATGGTTAAATATTTTAAAAATTTAAAAGTATACATTGAAAACTCTTCCTCCCCCTCTCATAATTGTCTCTATTTCAGTTCCCATGGCCACATTATTAGGATACTGATATTATTAGTTCCTTTTGCATGCTTCTAGGGTTTCTGTTGGCCTATGAAAGCAAAAATAAATGTATACCTTTATTCTCTGTTTTTACATAAGGACAGTTTATTAAACACACCATTCTAAACCTTACTTTTTCTCTAAATAATATTTCGTATAAGTCAATAGCTAGACTTTATGTATTTTTAAAATGAAGACATAGAATTCCATTGAATTTAGACAATAATTAACTAGTCCAAGAGTGAAGAACAATAAAATTACGTGGAATCTTTTGTTAATAGTGCTCTGATGAATACACTTATGCACACATTATCTTACACACGTTCAAGTATGTTGTATAAACCCCAAAGTGGGATTGCTCTGTCAAATATTACAGGTATTTGTAACTTTGATAGATACTAATTTTCCTCCATAGAGGTAGTAGAAGCTTACACTCCACAGACTTACTGATGGTATATATTATGAAACTTTTAGGTCTTGCCAATCTAAAGGTGAAAAATAGTATTACATGGTAATTTAAATGCCTTTCTCATTTTATAACTGAGATAATTTAAATTTTTCTGAGACCTGTTTATCTCTGAATCCTTTTCTATCGTTAATTTTTTCCTTCTTCATTTCTAGAACTTCCTATACTCTTTATCTGTGATATGATTACAAATGTCTGCCCTCCAACTTGTTATGTCTTCAGACTCAAGTATCTGATTTTTTTTTGTCATATAGAAATTTTGTAATTGTATGTGATAAAATGTCAGTACCCTATGGACTCTGGATTTTCAAGAATAAAAAGGTTGTCCTCACTTCCAAGTTTTAAAGAAATTCCTCCATGTTATTTTATGTTTTTGTATGATTTTATTTTTATTTATATTAAAAGTTTTCTCTTATTTGGTATTTATTTTGGTATGTGATGTGGGAAATGAATCCAACTCTATTTTTTCATACATTTTTCTAGTTGTCCAAATACCAACATTGTTGAAACATCTCATCTTGTCCCCTTGATGTGAGATGCCATCCTAATTTCCTTTATGCAGAGGGTTAGAGTCTGGGGATGAGACATACTGGCAGTCAACCTTTCCTGGGGTGTAATCATACGTCTTTGACTGGGAATGGGGCTGAAATGGAGCTCCCATGTTCTTGGTCCTGTGATGTGGAGAAGATCTTCTGTGACATGGAGCTGGAGGAGGCAAAAGGACCTCACTCTGGCTCAAAGGACACAGTCTTCCACTGTTTTATTAACATTTAGATGATTTTCTTGAATAAATGCTTATTAATTTCCTCTCTGCCTTTAGATCAATTTCCAGAGACTTTAAATGTGTTCTATAATTTTTGCCAGTTAAACAGTTGTTTCCCTGAGGGAAAAAGAGTATCCCAAGCTCTTCTCTGGAAATCTGATAAGGTTCTTTTTAGTCCTTCAGTAATGATTAATTATCTATACGTATATTATATTTACGTTTGTATTTATTGATAAAACAGTTATGCTTGGTGTTTCATGTATATTTCATAGGATCTTATGTGATCTTAAATGTTAAAAAGGTTTTTTACCATGCGATCTTTTTTATTTGCTTGTGAAAAAATGTTCTGCTGGTAGCTTCATTTGGGGACTTGCTCAGTGGTGGTTCTTTAAATGACAGCTTTATACAGTATTCTGATAATTTATTCATTTACCCAGGAATCGTTACTTCTCCATTTCCCTCAGTGTTAAAAGTCGGTGTTTTCTCCATGCCTCTCACCACTGGAATTCAGTCAACAACGGTATCCCTGTCATGTTATTTAGTATTTGTTATCTTGCTGCTACATACACTTCTATTTCTAACATTTGATTTACTCCTTTGAATGATCCACTTTGAGTCCTGGCTGTTACAGCTGAGGTGACCAAGTCCCCGTCGTCAGAACCCCACCTGTGTGTGCACATCGTGTCTCTCAGTTCTGGGGCTGCTGGTGACATCAGGGTCTCGGAGAATGAGGCCCGTCAGAGGTGAAACTGTGCAAACGGCATTATATGCAGCAACGTCATCTACCCTGCATGCTCCATTCCTCTCCCACTTCTTGTTAGCTGCAGTACTGATTTATTTCCGGGGCATATGGCATTTGTATGTATTTTATTACCCTGGTTCTTATGTTTATTTTAGTTTTAGTCAATTCAATTCACAATAATAATATCTCACCATAGTTACCTTAGTCATCTCTTTATTGGCTGAAGTTATTCTCTGGGACTCTTCCCAAGTAGACAAATATTCCCTGAGTTTGTGTGTATTTAAAACTGCCTGAAGTATACATTTGAAATAGAGTCTGACCAGGTATAAAACCTTCGGTTCTCATTTCACTTTTGAAAAGCTTGTAAGTATTGTGCCGCCGTGTCTTGGCGTTACATTTTGCTAGGAAAATATATGAGGCTGGTAGTTACATTCTCTTTTTCATGAATGACTTGATTCCTTCTCCTGACAGACTAAAGGATTTTTTCTTTAATATTTCTTTAAAACTTTCTAGGATGTTCTTAGTGTTTCCTTTTCTGTGGAATTTAATTTTATTCTGGAAAAGTTTTCTCGAATCAGTTCTGAAAGTGATTCATGTTTTTCAATGCTGTTGTTTTTTCTTTTAGTTCCTTCCTTTTTGCATATTTTAGATTGTCTCTGCTTATCGTCTATAGCCACTGTATTCTCTCTAATATTTTGTAGATTCTCCCTTTATTTTAATCTTACTTTATTCACTTTTACTTTTTTTAATTTCTATTTTCTATGTTCTTTCCTGTGTTTTCTGAAGTCTCTTAATCTCTGTACTTCTTCTAGGTTCTCTATGAATATCTCTTATCATTTCACCACTTCTTTATCTGAGTTCTTACATTTCTGCTTCACTGTCTTCTGTTTTTGATCTGACAGCTCCTTTAAGTTTTCATTTCATGGCCAGATATTTGAGTAACATTTTCATCTTTCTTTAGGCATTGATTTTTGCTGTGCACTCTTTCTCTGTTGATAAGTTTGCTTTTCTCCCCATAGTTTTTTCTTACAGTGTCTTTACATAAATTAATAATTATTAAATATTGAATGAACTGAAATGTTTTTAACCAACAATGTATGACTTTCTAAGAAGAAAGGAGGGGACAAAGTTGTCTTGCAAGCTTACCAACCCAGCAGTCTTCTTAAGCACCGTAGAATTAGGTGGTTTCTGCAAATACGGCTCAGTGTGGGGCTCTTTGTAGAGTATCACTGAGTGAAACTGGGCCCAGAAAGACTTCGGTGACCTCTGTTCATAGAAGCTTCTGAACGCAGCTTTTATGTTTCCGAGTCCCTGGCCTGCAGCACTGTCTGAATGCAGCTGCTACGTGCCCTTCGCTGCTCCTGTCTTCCTTTTGTCTTGCATGACTTGCTTGATTTCTGTTGTTTGGAGTCTCTGTGTGAGACTTTTGAGTCTGTGGTCCATATCTATTCACTCCTACTTTTGCTTACAATGGAATTGTATCTTAAAATATATTTTTGCTGTTTTTATTATTATTATTGGGAGGAGGAGTAAGCAATGCTGTTCATTCATCTCTGGTCGTGGCACTGGGATGTCCCTTCCTTGTACTGGATTCACACATCTCTAATCAAGCTCCTAGACTTCTCTGAGGCTTGTATTAAAGTGACTTAATACATGTTTGTCAATGTTTCCTACATTTTACACTCTTCGTCTGTCCCATAAACGATGTTTCAGTCAGAGTCCCCACTGTTTGGCAAGAGTAGCCAAGCTCTGAATGTATTCCATTTCTTTCCCCTGCTTCCGTCAGTGACAGGAGATATCTGCAGGGTCTTAGTGCAAGCTTCACCATCCAGCAGCTCTTTCCTTTAGTTTACAGCCCTGTAGTCAGGGCTGGTTAGCAGCTTGTAGTGGGGCACCCCGAGTGGACACTTAGATGGGGCCTGGGAACAGAGCATTGTGTCCACTCTTGAATGATAGCTGGGACACATTGAAAGGTGGAACCAGCAGAATCCCAGGCTTCATGGATGACCTGGGATTTCCTGCCTTCAGTCGGTAGAGAGATGTGAAGGTAGCTAGTCCCTCTCAGATTGAGAGGGAACATAATTTTGAGAACAACTGGCATTATACCATTTATTTATCTTGCTTGACAAGAATTTACAAACATCTTCAATATGTGCCACAACCATGGACTGATATAAAATGAAATACAAATGCACAAAAGATAACACAAAAGTAGGAAATAGCAAGTGACGCACAGAGGAAAGAATTACTTGAGAGGATATCAAAGACTGTTCCCCAGAGGTGGGATTATTTGGAAGTTACATAGTATATGTTGATGTCAAGGAAATAAGTGAGTTTTTATTTAAAGAAAGATTTCTTTTAAAGAGAACAAGGTTCATTAACAATATGCAAAACAGATGAAATGCAGTTGATAACACTATGAAAAATCATTTTCTAAACAGAATAAGAAAGCATCCATAACGTTTCAACTTTCGCTTTACTCTGGAGAGAGTAAAGTGGAGAATTATTAGTGTAGTGTTTTCAATAGTTGTCAGTATCTTCAGGGAAGTACTTACATGTATTATACCTTCTGAAAACTGGAATCATAGAATGCTCTAAATTATTACATAAAAATTGGATTACTGATTACCATTCAGCTGGAATGTCAGGAAAATGTTGAAAGTGACCAAGAGTTTACCAGGAAAAGGCTGCAAAGGTGGCACCCGGTCATACTTTTAAATGACACACAGACACGTACACACAAAAGAAACATGTAAGTGGAGGAAACTTGTTAGTGCTCCTGAGTTTAGAGTAAGTAAAATGAGTCGAATTAATAGTCTCCATCGTGACGACCTCATTTGTGCTGGGAGCCAGGGGAGGGTTCTGTTGCCATCATCCTTGCACCTACTAACATTGCATTTCACAGAAAGCACAAGGACTGAAAAGGTCATGTCTTTATGCTCTGAAAGCTTGAGTGGTTATAGAGTCCAGAGGCCGCATGCAGAAAGCTCATTACCTGCTGTGTCTCTTGTTTTCAAAATTCTTAATCAGGTTACTGGCAATAAGAATGCTCTTCCCTCTGGCTAACAGACAATGAGGGATTTATACCAGCAACTCACAGGAGAACAGCACCAGGCAACATTAATAAGTTAAAAGTACCACTGGGACAAAGAAGCACTGACAAGATTGCTGGCTGCTGATCTTGTTTATCTTGTCCGCTTTTTCTTTCTTTTTCAAGGTTTATTTCTGGATAGTCGGTTTTCATTGCTTACGCGCTCATCTATGCTGCTTTAAAATGCGTTCGTGGTGGCCGAGAGTAATTAGCATGTACAGTCTGAAACCAACTTCTAAATTTTATTAATGAGCTGAGTTTAGTTCCCCTGTATCTTTTAGCTGCCTCTAGGAGCGTTAATGAAAAGTATATAAATATGAATACAGGTGTAGTAATAAAAGAGAATTATCGGTCACCCTTAGTTTAATTGGTGTCACCTTAGCTTTTAGAAGGGTAATAGAGTATTGCCACCTGCAATCATTCAGGACTGTTTTGCTCACTACAGTAATTAGCTCACTTTATAAAGTTAGGTGACCTTTCAAAAGTGAGTAAAACAGAATCTGGTGAGAACAGTTAAAATACATGCTTGTGAATGAAGCATTGTTAGAATATCCTAGATATTTAGACTTTTGATGGACCTATGGTCATTTCGTGCACCTTCTATTTATGAATCTCTTGAGACACTCTCTTTGTGCATTGTATTAGCAACTGGAGGTTATTTCAATGTGTCTGGTATTCCACGGTCTCTCATCTAATATTGTGAATTCTTAGATACTCTATGTGCAAAATGACCTATTGTCTAGGAAGCATGTTTGACCTTTTCGGTAGTTGCGATTTATTCAACCAATGTTTGCTGTCTGTGCATTGGATTCCATTATGATTACTTTTGGCAGGTAGACAAACACAAAACATGGCCTCCGAAGAGCACAGATGCTGGGATTTGGAATGAGACATATAAAGAATAACTTCATTAAAAGGTTGGATATTACATCATACAAGTTAAACACTCTTGCCAAGAATTATCAGTAACCATAATGGCCGATGAAAGTGGATGTAACTGCAGATCAAACCAGTGGGCATCTCTCGTTTCTAAGCACAATTTTCCACATTCAAGAAACCCTCAAAATGACATTTTTACTTGTGAGATGCACAAGAGACGTATTGATTTCGGAAGCACTCAGAGCAGCCGCCGCCTTCATCGCCTGTGTTCATCAAAGCGCTCTACTGACACTTGCGATTTTGGTAGTTATCTGCCGAATCAGAATGAATCCAAACTACCATATTCTGGCCTTTCAATTTAATTAGCACAAAGCAAAATTCATTAGTATTCAGCGCCTCCCCCAAAAGCGCAAATCCAAAGCACGATTTACCATTATAAAAGACTCCTCTTCTTCTCACAGGTGGCAAATTTCCAAATGAGGAGAGAGGTGGTCGAAGGGCCAGGATGATCAGCTACTGAGAGCCATTGTCAGCTCTTCTTGCAACAGCTTGACTTCGGGGCCTTTTTTGAACATACACTTGGAGATACGATAGATTTGATAGCACACATTATAGTGGATGGTTTTCTGACTGGACCTGGCCACTTACTGGCCCACATCCTTCTATTTTTCTACATAAACTCTCTAAGGCAGCAACGAATAGTCATTATTATTTTAGTTGCCAACATTTGCTGGTCTTATTGTTTGCTAGGCACTGTGCTGAGAACTTCATATCCATTTATTTCATTTCATCTTTTTTTTCTTTTTTTAATTTTTATTGCATTTTAGGTTTTGGGGTACATGTGCAGAACATGCAAGATAGTTGCATAGGTACACACGTGGCAGTGTGTTTTGCTGCCTTCTGCCCCTTCACCCATATTTGGCATTTCTCCCCATGCCATCCCTCCCCCGCTCCCCCCCACTGTCCCTCCCCTATTTCCCCCAATAGACCTCAGTTTGTGGTACTCCCTTCCCTGTGTCCATGTGTTCTCATTGTTCATCACCTGCCTATGAGTGAGTATATATGGTGTTTCCTTTTCTGTTCTTGTGTCAATTTGCTGAGAATGATGTTCTCCAGATTCATCCATGTCCCTACAAAGGACACGAACTCATCATTTTTGATTGCTGCATAATATTCCATGGTGCAGAGTGGCGCAGCGGAAGCGTGCTGGGCCCATAACCCATTTCATCTTATGCCACAAAACTTTAGTTCTGTTCTTCCAATTTTACAAAACCGAGACAGGGGTAATTCCCTGAAAGACATCTTAGTCCATTTCTGCTGCAATGTACCTTAGACTGCATAATTTGTAAAACAACAGAAACCTGTAGCGGTTCTGGAGGCCAGACGTCCACGCTCAAGGCAGCAGTAGATTTGGTGCCTACCGAGGGCCACTTCCTCATAGATGGTCTTCTCCATGTCCTCATATGGCAGAAGAGGGAAGCAAGCTGTCTCAGGCCTTTTTTATAAGGGCACTGAACCCATTCATGAAGGCTCCACCCTATGACTTAGTCACCTCCTAAAGACTGCACTTCTTAATGTTATTGAATTGGGAAGTAGGTTTCAACATAGAATTTTTCAACATATCAATTTCAGATAAAACAAATAAAAGCTTCAAGCCTTAACAGCAGAAGAGTCAGTGTGTATGTTTACACAAAAGAACAGTCTTCGGGAGTATTGGGCTGTTTTCAAGGTCAGTAGGAGCTATTCCAGAATTGCAAAACTGGTATATAAGCCTCTAAGTCTAACCAGTGCTTTGGATTTTTCACTTCTTTGTAGCCACCATGCATGTAAAATTAGGACATCAATTACATTCATATACCTTTGCCTCTTGTTAATTTTTGGTGCTGTTTTTTTTTTTCCAATTTAATTCATGGGCCCCAGAACAAAATCTACGATGGGATAGGAGGAACTTTTTTCTTTGGTTTACAGTAATAAGGAGTGTGATTCCTTTTTTTTTTTGTACCTCTGTTACATTTTAAGAGCTCTGTAGCTTAATGAGCTCCCAGGCTTATGAACACCCGACACAGCTAGTCTTGGGAAGTTGCCAACACTGTAGGATTTGAACACATAACATGCTATCATAGTGCCATAGAGTATGTGAGGTGGAAAGTGTGTTGTCTTCTAGTGTGGGCACATAGAGCTTGGCATGGCTTGTTGCCAGCCTCACACCACATCTGTCTCCTGCTTGCGTACTTTATATCCAGGGTCACACAGTCAATTTTAGACATATTTGTAGAAATCTCATTTCTATATTACTGAATTATTAATTAGGAACCAGGCTCTTATAAGTTACTCCGGGAAAATACCTTAGGCCTTCCCAGGACACAAATTGTCATTCTTATAATAAAAAGCACTTGGGCAGGAATCCGAAGACTGACATTTTCATTCAAGAACTGATACTAGTTTGTGTTGTGAGGTTAGACGGATCCATTATTTTCTCTAAGCCACAATGTCCTGAACTCCAAAACCACAGCATTGGCCTACATGGTGTCTTAGGCCTCTCCTAATACAAACTTTGCTGTGTGCTCTCAGACTACAGTTTAGTCTTTCACTCTGGTCATAATATCCTCTCAGGCAGTAACTTGGAATAAAATTCCATTTTCAAAAAATCTCCAGAAAACTGGAGGAGAGAATTTTATTTCAGTATTGTTGTCCTGTGGATTGGAATACGTTGTAGGTCACGTCATAATTCCTGAAACATTATACAATATAAAAGCCTAAAGTAATATGCTTAGCCAGTAACAAAGACAGCTGTGCTTAGAACACCACAAATCTATTAGAACTAGGTGAAAATTTGCTAGTGAAGGTTCTTGTGAAAATAGAAATGCAGTTTATGTAAAAACTATCCACTTACATCTGCCCACAAATATAGAAACATCTGAAGGCTCAGTTTTAGTCTATTCCTTAGTAGGTTAAAATGCTCTGGGCTGACCTGTCTCTTCTTGACTTGGAGAGAAGAGAAACCTTGTTTTTACTCAGTATGAAGGAGCCTCAGATTGGTCACATTTCAGCCTTGAGCTGCTGAGAGCTTTGTAATGCAAATCAGACACACCGCTCCTTTTTTCTTACCGGCAACTTAGTTTGGGACAGGATTGATTGACTAGAAAGTTTGCTAATCGGTTTGAAACAAAACTAGGCTGGGGGCCAATGGAAGTTTGCCAGAATCTTCCTTCCAAAGACAAGCTCGACAGCTGGTCTCACTTTGGAAATGCTTTTGCCCATTATCTTATCATTTGGTTCATTTTATATGGTCCACATCTCAAATTACAATGGTTATTTTGAAGGCATTCCAGAGAAAAGAAATAGAGAAAAAAAGACCCACATGCCTTAGAGAACAGATTCTACAATACTTTGAAAATGAGGTACCTTGTTGTAATTTAAATCCATCCCCTGATTGTTTTAGGGTTGGTAGGTATATAGACAGTTATTAATTACTGCTGAGCTCGAGCTTGTGGACATAGCTGATGTGACAACATTTGTTGGTGAAGCAGAGAAAACAACTTTGATTTGACCGTGAAAAGATACGAATTCCTGAACTGTTAAAAATTATAACTCTCCTTTGTGTCATTCTCCAAAGTTTTTAAAAAAATTAGATCACTGTGCCCAAAGCAAGAAGTTATGAAGCCACTGAAGGGACAGAATCATTGGATTCACTGCAGAGGCTGAAATTACAAACCTTTTAGGGACCTGAAGGTAATATGAATGTATGCATCAGACTAAATGTGAATAATGGGGAAGAGTGAGGTCTGTGGAAAACTAGAAAGAATATGCTTCAAAGATGTTCAGATTTAGATTTAGAAAACAAATACCAGGCTGACAAAATGAGACCTGGTGTAAGCTATCAGCTTGGGAAAAATCAGAATTTGAAAAAGTACATTGTCTTATTTCAGAGACATTCATGTAATTCAGTGTCTTTCATAAGGAAGACAAAAAGAGCGGAGGGGAGAGAAAAAAGAAAATAGAAACAAGACATGTTAAGTATCAAAAAACACCAGGCGCTGTGCCGGGCATTTGAACAGACATAATAGTGTGAATTGCGTGAACTTTCACCATGAGTACCAGCAGTCGCCTGTATTATTCCCGCGTCATGTTTGAAAGATTTTAATCTTAGAGAGTTTAGATAACTTAGACCAGTAGAAATGGAAGAATTTAATTACAAATCCTGTGTTCTTTACTCTTTACTAACTGTATGAACTCAAGCAAGTTACGTAACTTCTTTTTTCCTTATGTTTAAATGGGCATAATAACCCTTATTTCACAAGAATATTTTAAGAATCAAAAAAGTTAATAACTGTAAAAATTCTCACAGTCTTTTTTTATGTTTGTTGAATATAAAAGTGTGATAATTACTTTTGTTGAGCAGCCATCAGCATAGAAGATGTTCACATTGTTTCTGCAGAGGGATTTGGGCAAGACGCATTTTGTTCCTTTACCTGGGTTTTATTGTGAATTATATCCAGTTGAGCTTGTGAGAATTTGGAGTGCAGCCTGTGGTGGTACAATGGCTGAGATGAACACAGAAGCATTGTGGTTACTGTAAAAATGAGAGTAATAACTACAAACTTAGGAGTAACAGTAGATCAATCAGGATTTTCCAAAGAAACAGAAGTGTGTGTGTGTGTGTGTGTGTGTGTGTGTGTGTAGACACAGAATTAATTGATTAATTGTACGGAGTTGGCTCACACAATTATAGAGGCTGAGAAGTCCTGTGATCTGTAGTTGGCAAGCTGAAGCCTGGAGAGCTTGCAGAGCTGATGGTATCCTTCCAGGCTGTCTGAAGGCCCTAGAACCTGGAGAGCTGAGGATGTGATTTACATTTCAAAAGCCAGTAGGCTCAAGACCCAAGAAGAGCTAATGTTTCCATTTGAGTCAGAAGCCAGAAAAAGATTGGTGACGTTCCAGCTCAGGCAGCCAGGCAGAAGGAGTTCCCTTCTTCCATAAGAGGGTCAGACTTTTTGTTTTATTCAGGCCTCGGTTGGATAAGATTCACCTACATTTGGAGGGCAATTGGCTTTAATCTATCAATTTAAATGTTATGTCCTCCTGAAACACTCATAGCTCTCACAGACATACCAATGTTTGGCTTAATGTCTGGGCACCCTCCGGCCCTGTCAATTTGACACATAAAAGTAACTATCGCATACGGTAATATGTAATAGGATAAGCTTTCGTGCAGAAATGGTCTGATATTAACAAAATAATAAAGAAAGCTAATACGGTGAATGCTGATGGGAACTTGTAACGAAGTAGGCATGCACATGGTGAAGAGATTTGTTAGCTGAAGGAGAAGTTCAATATACTTGCCCATCCAAGATGGCTTTCCATAGGAAACTTTGGGAGCTACCCAGTCATTGACTCCTCTGGGAGTAATTAACTATTGGCTAACAAGAGATTTGCATGTAACCAGACACAGCAGGTAAAATTTCAGGTGCTTCTATCAAAGAACAAGAGAGCTAGCTCAGCCACTGCTGGATCCTGTGCAGAGAGCCCTGGGGAATGCACCTCCCCTGAGGTATGATGTGACACTTACATACGCACTGCTGTATATACGTCGTGTTGATTTGGAGCAAGATGGAGTCTATTTACTCCTAGTTGATCTCCAGAATCATCATTTTTATATATTCTCAACAAACCTGTTCCTCTCTGTCCTCATAGTAAGTACCTGGCACAACTCTAGGCCCTGTAAATCCAGCTCTCCACCGAGCTGAGTGTGGCTGGATGTCTGATTTGCAGGGCTCAGGGCAAAATGAAAGTGTGGGGTGTTTGTTGAAAAGACATGAACAAAAGCATCATTAAATGCACTAAAATCTAAGGCCTTTTCCTTTTAAAAATAATTTGTAAACCATAAAACAGGCAACAATGACACATGAGAAATAACATAAACTTACAAATTGCAAAAAAATTGTGTGTGACTCCACAGTCGCACATACTAAGCCATCAGTGCAGCTGGCCTTGTTATGAAGGCTAGCAGGCTTCTAGCACACCTGCCATTCCAATACCTTCCCTCACTCGTTCTGCTTCTGGAAGCTATTTCAGATTCTCCCTCCAATTAAGCCTCCAACGTTTTCTCTCCCATCCTCACTCTCAGTTGATGACTTTGGTGTATATTTCACTGAAAGCAAAACAAATTTAAGGCAAAACCAGAATAAGATGACAGCTTCTGCAAACTGCTGCTCCCTCATCGCCCCCACCTGGGTCTACGTCCAAACACTCTGTCTTCCTTTTTGTTACCCATAAGTTACACTGGAGCACCGAATCCCAACATCGCTCTCCAATTCCAGCAGCTCTCCTACCTCCCATAATATCGAGTTTTCTGTCTCTATTTGTTAGGTTCCTTTCAAGATGCACAGTGGAATTATTTTGATCTAAGCACCACCTGTCCTTATCTTATGTTCTTCTCAAACGTCTACACTGTTTCTGCTTTCTCCAGAGTGAAATTCTTTAAAAGGTTTTCATATTTACTGTCTCCAATTTCTTCCTTCATTTTTCCTCCCGGATCCACTTGGTCTGACCTTTGGCTCTCTCCTTTCACAGAAATTGCTCATTTCAAAATGTTAATATTTTCCAAGTTGTTACAGCCAATGATCAATTCTTAGCCCTCTTCTCATTGGCCATGAATAGCATTTGTTCAGTGGGCCAATGCCTGACATTCAAACACTTTCTCCCTCGGCTGCATGACATCACAGGCTTCCTGGATTCCCTCCTTTATCACTGGCGGCATTTCTCCCTCTGATTTGGTGGCTCCTTCCATCCATCCTGTCCTTCACACACTGCAACACCTTAGGGGTCAGTCCTCTGACATCTTCTCTACCTGCATTTACTCCCTTATGGATTTCAAACAGCCTCATAGCTTCAAGCACTGTCCACACACCGATGACTCCCAGATTCAAACACTTACTCCAGACCCCACCCTTGAACCCCAGGTGGGTGTATGCACGTACCTTGGAGATAATCCTCATACACCCTTCATTCTCCACTGCATTTAATTTAATCTGTCAGAAATTTCAGTGGTGTCACCTTCCAAATAGATCCATAATCTGACCCCTCTTCACTGCTCATACTGCTGGTCCAGGTCACCACCACCTTGCCCTGGATTATGGCGTCGTCTCTTTTTTTTTTTTTTTGAGACAGAGTTTCGCTCTTGTCACCCAGGCTGGAGTGCAATGGTGCGATCTTGGCTCACCACAACCTCCGCCTCCTGGGTTCAGGCAATTCTCCTGCCTCAGCCTCCTGAGTAGCTGGGATCACAGGCACGCGCCACCGTGTCCAGCTAACTTTTTGTATTTTTAGTAGAGATGGGGTTTCACCATGTTGACCAGGATGGTCTCGATCTCTTGACCTCGTGATCCACCCGCCTCGGCCTCCCAAAATGCTAGGATTATAGACTTGAGCCACCGCGCCCAGCCTTGTCTCTTAACTGTTCTCCCTCTTGCATTCGTTTTTCTTAGTCTTCTATTTGTTATACAGGGATCCTGTTAAAAGGCAGGCCTAGTAAATCAGTCCTTTGTAAAAGTGTCCAATGGCTTCCCACCCCACTCAGTAAAAGCAAAGACCCTCCACCTGGTGGCCCCAGCTCTTTCCTCGTCCGCCTTGCAGGTGCTTTCTTGGCCAACTATCTTGACTGCTGCTCGTCAGGGCTGTTGGGTTATACGCTCCTTCCTCCATGCCTCTGTCTGCGACATCCATTCTCCAGCGTCCCTGTGGCGACTCTCCCACTCCTGCAGGTCTTGCTCGTGGGCCTTCCCCAGTCACGGTGTTGCGTGGCAGGCTGGCACTCTGTCTGCCCTGCTTAGTTTTCCTCATGAGACCAGAAAGTCATATGTGTCTTATTTGCTGCTTTATGACCACAGCCGAGAAGCACTTGGCACATACTAGGCATTCGAAACAGATGTATTAATTGAATGAGTAAGTAACAGTTGTGAGTCAAAAAACAATGGAATCTACATCTCTTCTCTCTTCATTTGACTTGCCATTATTAAACATATGGGATGCAGATTTGATGAATGTCATGTCAGTTAAACATCACCCAGAAGTCTTAAACAGGTAAACCACAGAAGACGGTCAGGGTCAGAGTAAGAGCATGGTTTACTGGTTTGCAAGCTTTTTGGTCTCAGAACTTCTTTACAATCTAAAATGTTTTGCAGACCCTGAAAAGCTTTCATTTTTATGGGATAAAAATAAATATTTATTAAAATCTATAGATAAAAATAATATAAATAAGTAAATAAATTTGTAATTTGTTTATGTAAAAATGTATGTAAAACATATTTATCATATTAGGATTTGAAACACGGAAATATTTAAAATATGGCTTAGTTAATTTTAAATAACATCTACCAACATTTCAAATAAATTACATTTTAATTAAAATTTTAAGAAATGAAATTTCAATTTAATTTTTGTTTTAGTTTATTTAAAATTAATTTTAATTTATTTAATTCTAAAATTATATTTAATTTTGTAAATTTATTTTTATTTTATATTATTGTTATATTTATTTTAAAACCAAACAAATGTGCTGAGAAGAGAGAAATTGTTTTACGTTTTTGCCAATCTCCTTAACGTGTAGCTTAATAAAAGATATCTGGATTATCCTGTTTCTGCATTTCATCTGTTACGAAGTCACCTATCATGAATCTTGTAGAAAATTCCACTGTATGTTTGTGAGAGAATGAGGGTCAACATGGCAAATGACATCTTAGTATTATTATAAAAGTCATTCTGGACTCCTGCAGCCACTGAGAAAGTCTCGGGGTGCTCAGGGATCCTTGGCCCACACTTTGAGAATCGGCGATCAGGCTCCTTTCTGAGCTGATGATGTAGCTGAGCGTGTTGAGCCTCCTGCGGTTGAGAGCCTGCGCCTTCCAGGCTGTACCTCTTCCATTCATTAGCTTCCCTAAACCACTCATTTTAGGGCATATTTTCTATCAAAGCGCAAACACCAGTGGAAGGGAGAACACATCAAGCTGTTAGTAGCTTAATGCCTTAATGTGAACAAGTTTAACTCATTTTAGTTTGACAGTCCATGGGATCACAGAGGAGATGAGAGGGAAAGAAAGTACAAGAGCCAGAAATAAGGTTGGAAAGACCCGTCCCCAGCTAAAGGTCCATTTTTCCTTTCACGGCATGGTCTTGGAACAACCTCCTGGATTCTTGCTCACAACTTTGTAAAGGAGCCATTCCCTGATCTATCTTCAAAAACTATCTGGACTACGGTACCCTGTGGCCATGACCTTCCAATTTAGGACTCATGGATCCAGGAAAAGAGTTACAGCTACTAATAAAAGTCAGTCAACACAACTGCTCCTTTTAAAAAAAACTTCAGCTCTTATTTTAGATATGGGGGTACACGTGCAGGTCTGTTACAGGGTCTATCACATGTGACTGGTGAGAATCGTATCCCTGGGTGGTTTTTCAGTGCATGCCCCTCCCTTCTTTGCACCCAGTAGTTCACAGCGTCTGCTGTTCCCATGTATATGTCCATGTGTGTTCAGCTCTCCCACTTAAAGTGAGAACATACAATATTTAAACCCCACTAATTTCTGTGAAAAAGCACTTTTGTTGGTAACCCTGCAGGAAGCTCCTCATGAATGTCTTCATTCTATTTTGTCTGTGGACCTCCTTTAAACCTAATAAGCCAGGCCGGGCATGCTGGCTCACGCCTTTAATCCCAGCACTTTGGGAGGCCAAGGCGGGTGGATGATGAGTTCGAGAGATCGAGACCATCCTGGTCAACATGGTGAAACCCCATCTCTACTAAAAATACAAAAAATTAGCTGGGCATGGTGGCGCGTGCCTGTAATCCCAGCTACTCAGGAGGCTGAGGCAGGAGAATTGCCTGAACCCAGGAGGTGGAGGTTGCAGTGAGCGGAGATCATGCCATTGCACTCCAGCCTGGGTAACAAGCGAAACTCCGTCTCAAAAAAAAAACAACCTAATAAGCCTTATGCTGCTCTAGTCACCTGTGCTTTTTAAAAAAACGATTTTCTCTCTCATTTTGACTACTTATCCTTAGGGACGTGCATTGCTATTTCTTGATTCCTAAGGAAGTACGAATTCAGTTTAAGCATCTGTGCTGAGACATCCTTGAAAATTAAATTCTAGTCTGTTTTAATAGGGCAAAATGGAAATATAGTGGCAGGTAATGCTTGCCAGTTCAGCCTACTGCTGGTTTTTGCAGATGGAATTAGTAACGTACTTAATTGGAGGGAAATTCCAATAAACTTCAGCCACTGCATATTCGTGCCTTTGCATGGGAAGAGTGGGTCTCTCCTCAAGCTAGCTGCAGCCAGCATCTTCTGAGGGAGGAGCTGTCTTCACCTGAGTGGGATGAATTTGATGGGATCACTGGCCTTGCCTTCTGGGAGTGGGGTCCCTGAACTGGGAGGATTCTGTTGAGATTAGGTCATGCAATCAAGCCTGAGGTGTGAGCGCAGGGGTGAGCTCAAATTATAGTTTTGGTAACATGCCTGAGTGTAGTCAGCAAAAGTAATTCACACCAGAGGGGGAATGTGCAAAAGGTCGATAACAGATTGCGAAATTAGGTGCAAGGAAATGGGAGACAAAATGACTTAGGATGCAGGTTGTGAAGAAAGATGAAAGTGATGATTAGATGCAGGCGAGGGTGGACTACCAGTGGGAAAGGCCTGGGAGTGAAGAGGAAATTTGCTTCATAAATGAAAGAAAGTCTTCCGTGCTGCAGGCGAATCAATCTTTGAGAGTGGTGACTTGCTGAGCCCAGTCAACAGTGCAGAGTGGGTTCTGTGTTACCACATCCAGACAGGCGTTTGCTGGCCAGTGTCATTGCGACAATACCACGGGAATACTCACAATTTAACTTTTTATAGCACTGGAATATACCACGGGAATAGTCACAATTTAACTTTTTATGCCACTGGAATATACCACGGGAATACTCACAATTTAACTTTTTATAGCACTGGAATATACCACGGGAATAGTCACAATTTAACTTTTTATGCCACTGGAATATACCAGGGGAATACTCACAATTTAACTTTTTATACCACTGGAATATACCACGGGAATACTCACAATTTAACTTTTTATAGCACTGGAATATACCACAGGAATACTCACAATTGAACTTTTTATACCACTGGAATATACCACAGGAATACTCACAATTTAACTTTTTATAGCACTGGAATATACCACGGGAATACTCACAATTTAACTTTTTATACCACTGGAATATACCACGGGAATACTCACAATTTAACATTTTATACCATTGGAATATACCACGGGAATACTCACAATTTAAATTTTTATACCACTGGAATATACCACGGGAATACTCACAATTTAACTTTTTATACCACTGGAATATACCATCGGAATACTCACAATTTAAATTTTTATACCACTGGAATATACCACTGGAATACTCACAATTTAACTTTTTATACCACTGGAATATACCACTGGAATACTCACAATTTAACTTTTTATACCACTGGAATATACCACGGGAATACTCACAATTTAACTTTTTATACCACTGGAATATACCACGGGAATACTCACAATTTAACTTTTTATACCACTGGAATATACCATCGGAATACTCACAATTTAACTTTTTATACCACTGGAATATACCACGGGAATACTCACAATTTAACTTTTTATACCACTGGAATATACCACTGGAATACTCACAATTTAATTTTTATAGCACTGGAATATACCACTGGAATACTCATAATTTAATTTTTTATAGCACTGGAATATACCACTGGAATACTCACAATTTAATTTTTTATACCATTGGAATAAACCACTGGAATACTCACAATTTAATTTTTTTTTATTGTACCAGAACTTTAGAAAGCATCTCTGAGCAAGGAATATAGCCAAGGATACCTAGAATGTCTGGAAAGATATGACCATTAAATTATGTAACTGTGTTTTGTCTATGATTTTTAAGAAAAAGTTCTGTATTTTATGCTGATAGTGAGCAGTGGTTTCCTATTGGCCTGTCATTGTGTATGGTTCACCACCAGCTCTGTAGGCACGCTATTTCCACTCAGCTTCATTTGCGGGGAAGCCTGATTCACCCTCCATTCCTGTGCAGCAGCTTCTGCAGAGCCCCTGACACTACAGCCCTCAGACGCCCTTTGCTGACAGCACCCCTGCTCTGGACAGCCTGTGCTAAGGATCTGTTAGTACTAACCGAGATTTTCTGTCTTGTGCAATGCCCAGAGCAGTGTTTCTTAAGGAATGAGTTTGGGAAGAAAACGCACAGCTGCCCCAAACATTGTAGGAATTGAACAAGCTCTCATGGCTTCTCTCTTTGCAGAAATCTCTGGACTCTTTTCCATTTGTGGGAGGAGCACTTTTTCTCTAGTGCAGGGACATCCTCTTCATGCTCACCTCACACACCGCCCTCTGTGCCTCTGCCCTCTGGACACCAGTCCTCCAGCCATGCCCTGTCCCTGCTGCCTGAGGGGATGCTTGCATGGTTTCCTCTGTGAGGACTCTCTGCCTCTGTGTTGGGTCTTGACCCCCCACTCACATGCCCTTTCATCCACAATTCCTTCCTGTCTCTCCACACTGTCTTGTCCTCACAGAGTACTGCACGCCTTTCTGTCAGCGTGTGTCCGTGTGCTGTGGGAGGTGTTTCCGTGTACATGATGATCTGCATGTTATAGCAGTGTGTGTCCGTGTGCTGTGTGAGGTGTTTCTGTGTACATGACTATTTACATGTTACAGCAGTGTGTCCGTGTGCTGTGTGAGGTGTTTCTATATACATGACTATTTACATGTTATAGCAGTGTGTCCGTGTGCTGTGGGAGGTGTTTCTGTGTACATGACTATTTACATGTTACAGCAGTGTATCCGTGTGCTGTGTGAGGTGTTTCTATATACATGACTATTTACATGTTATAGCAGTGTGTCCATGTGCTGTGTGAGGTGTTTCCGCGTACATGATGATTTGCATGTTATAGCAGTGTGTCCATGTGCTGTGGGAGGTGTTTCTGTGTACATGACTATTTACATGTTATAGCAGTGTGTCTGTGTGCTGTGGGAGGTGTTTCCATGTACATGATGATTTGCATGTTATAGCAATGTGTCCATGTTCTCTGGGAGGTGTTTCCGTGTACATGAGTATTTACATGTTATAGCAGTGTGTCCGTGTGCTGTGGGAGGTGTTTCTGTGTACATGACTATTTACATGTTATAGCAGTGTGTCCATGTGCTGTGTGAGGTGTTTCTGCGTACATGATGATTTGCATGTTATAGCAGTGTGTCCATGTGCTGTGTGAGGTGTTTCTGCGTACATGATGATTTGCATGTTACAGCAGTGTGTCCGTGTGCTGTGTGAGGTGTTTTCGTGTACATGATGATTTGCATGTTATAGCAGTGTGTCCGTGTGCTGTGAGGTGTTTCTATGTACATGACTATTTACATGTTATAACAGTGTGTCCGTGTGCTGTGGGAGGTGTTTTTGTGTACGTGACTATTAGCATGTTTTCTGCACACTAGACAGAGTGCAACGTCTTCAGCCTATTTTTTTTTGGCTGCTCCATCCTCAGTGCCTGCTACAGTGTCAGACACACAGTAGGTGTTCCATAAATGCTAATGAACAGTTGATTATATAGGCAAAACCCTTTATTAAACACCCAGCATATTCCAGACATGGCTGACTGATGAGAATATGCTGATTACATGCTGCTTGCCTTCCAGAAGCTTGGTCTCACAAGACAGACAGTCATGCAGAGACAACTGCTACACAACATGGGAAGACCTGCTGTAGAGATGTAAAGACCCAAAACGAAGAAGCCAAAACAAACAGAACAGGAAACCGAGCAACCCACAAACAAGAGCAGCATGGAACATACAGCCTGGAGAGACACTGCTGGGGCACTGAGGAGCGCAGGTGGAGGTGGGGTGAGAACAACCAGATCCTGGATTAGGCAGATCTGAGCTTGAATTTGAGTTCTGGCACTTGCTGAGCCTCTCTGATTCTGTCTTTCTTCTGTAAAATGCGAATAATAATATTTATTTATACTTACTATACAGGGAATGGTGAGATTTACTTAAGACATACTATTTTAGTATGCTTATAATGGAATACCTGAAACTAGATAACTTATTTTTTAAAAGCTTATTTCTTACAGTTATGAAGGATGAGAAGTCCAAAGTTGAGGGGCTGCAGCTGCTGAGGGCCTCTTGCTGGTGGGAAATCTGAAGAGCCCCAAGGTGGTGCAGAGTGCCACATGGTGAGGGGCTGAGCATGCTAACGTGGTAGATCAGGTCTCTCCTCCTCTTCTTCTTCTCCTTCTGCTCCTTCCTTCCTTCCTTCCTTCTTCCTTCCTTCCTTCCTCCTTCCTTCCTTCCTCCTTCCTTCCTTCCTCCTTCCTTCCTTCCTCCTTCCTTCCTTCCTCCTTCCTTCCTCCTTCCTTCCTTCTTTCCTTCCTTCCTTCTTCCTTCCTTCCTTCCTCCTTCCTTCTTTCCTTCCTTCCTCCTTCCTTCTTTCCTTCCTTCCTTCTTCCTTCCTTCCTTCCTTCCTTCCTTCCTTCCTCCTTCCTTCCTTCTTCCTTCCTTCTTCTCCTTCTTCTTCTTTCTTCTTCTCTTTCTCTTCTTCTTCTTTTCTTCTTCTTGTTCTTCTTCTTCAAGCCACCAGTTCCTCTCCCATGATAATCCATTGATCCATTAGCCCATAGGTCCTTTAATCCATGAGCTTATCTTCACATGATTAAACTATTTCCTCTACTGAATTATTGTTTCCTGCTTGTTCTCTGCTATGTTCCAATTTTAGAATGAATCTTTTCTCTGCTGTAGCATCCCCTCAGATGTGAAGCTCACAGCATTCCACAGAAAAGCACTTATTTGGGCCTTTGGGAGGGCAGAAGAGTTTATCACACTTTTTAAAGAGAATAATTAGATACTGCAGCAACTCAAACAAATGACGATGTCCTGTTACATATTCTTAATCTTAAGTCTTATGGTGTTCTGTGATGTTGTGGTTCAATCCCCTCTCATTCCTCTCCACTCTTTCCTTTTAGGAGCTCCAAACAAACAAACAAAATCACCAAACAAAAATCAAATACACACCCAATAGTATTAACAGTTAAAAAACCTTCTTTACTTTCTTGTCCTTTGACTTATTTGTAACCAACAGAATGTAGATCACTTGATGCTGCTGTTGAGTGACTTTGGAGGCTAGACCAGAAAATGGGGAAGAGTATCAGAATATACAACCCTAGTATATGCCACTTTAGCATAAAGTTTATTTTAAAACTTTTTTTTATTTTAAGCTGAAGGCAATTGAGAAAAAGAAGATGCAAGAAGAGCTTTTTACCCTTCCTCTATCTGCTTAAAAGCAAGGAATAAATTTCCATCATAAGGTATCCCCTTGTTCACATACCAAGAAGTGGAGACAGCACCAAGATTAATCTACATAAACAAACCTCACTAAATAACCCTTATCTATAATTAGTTTCTCCCATATATTTACCTTCCTACAGTTTACTGCCCCTAGAGGCCCAAGCCCCTTAACTTTGTCTAGTTGCCTCGCCACAATTTATTGTACTTTGTTAAAATGGTATGTAAGCTCCTAAGTGTAACCAATTCTTTGGATATTTTAGTTCTTTCAATGAAGTTCTCAGGCATATAAAAATATTAACAACAAATAAAATTTACATGCTCTTCATTGTTAATCCAGCTTTTTGTCAGTTTAATTCACAAGTTAAAGCTAAAAATCCAAGAGAGAGAAAGAATTTTCATTTCTTATAAGATGATACAGCATCTGCTTCACTTACTGAGGCACACATTTTGGAGCCCTGAGCTACCATGAATAAAATTTGAATACCCCAAGCTGGGCTTCCTCACAGTATGGGGATCTTGGGGTATTCCAATGAAGAATCTCAATTCAAAAACCCTGGCTGGGGTCTCAGTCTACAACCAGCATCAACCACCAGACACATGAGTAATAATGTTTCCTGTTGATTCCAACCAACAGCCTTTGGGTCACCTCCAGCCTGTGGTTCTTTGCATCTGAGATACCACACAAGACAGAGCAGAGACAAGCCATTCCTGCTGTGTCCCACCCAAGCCCTGACCGATAGTATCTAGGGTTGTTCTAGGCATCTGAGTTTTGAGTTTAATTAGATCCCATTTGTCTATTTTGGCTTCTGTTGCCAATGTTTTTGGTGTTTTAGCCATGAAGTTCTTGCCTATGCTATGTCCTGAATGGTTTTGCCTAGGTTTTCTTCTAGGGTTTTTATGGTGTTAGGTCTTATGTTTAAGTCTTTAATCCATCTGGAGTTAATTTTAGTGTAAGGTGTCAGGAAGGGGTCCAGTTTCTGCTTTCTGCACATGGCTAGCCAGTTTTCCCAACACCATGTATTAAACAGGGAATCCTTTCCCTGTTGCTTGTTTTTGTCAGGTTTGTCAAAGATCAGATGGTTGTAGATGTGTGGTGTTGCCTCCAAGGCCTCTGTTCTGTTCCATTGATCTATATATCTCTTTTGGAAACAGTATCATGCTGTTTTGATTACTGTAGCTTTGTATTATAGTTTGAAGTCAGGTAGCATGACGCCTCCAGCTTTGTCCTTTTTGCTTAGGATTGTCTTGGCTACGTGGATTCTTTTTTGGTTCCATATGAAGTTTAAGGTGTTTTTTTCCAGTTCTGTGAAAAAGGTCATAGGTAGATTGATGGGGATAGCATTGAATCTATAAATTACTCTGGGCAGGATGGCCATTTTCACGATATTGATTCTTCCCAACCATGAGCATGGAATGTTTTTCCATCTGTTTGTGTCCTCTCTAATTTCCTTGAGCAGTGGTTTGTAGTTCTCCTTGAAGTGGTCCTTTACGTCCTTTGTAGTTGTATTCATAGGTATTTTATTCTCTTTGTAGCAATTGTGAATGGCCATTTGATCTTGATTTGTCTCTCTCTAAGTATGTTATTAGTGTATAGGAATGCTTGTGATTTGTGCACATTGATTTTGTAACCTGAGACTTTGCTGAAATTGCTTATCAGTTCCAGGAGATTTTGGGCTGAGATGATGGGGTCTTCTATATATACAATCATGTTGTCTGCAAATAGAGACAATTTGACTTCTTCCTTTTCTAACTGAATACCCTTTATTTATTTTTCTTGCCTGATTGCTCTGGCTAGAAATCCAATACTATATTGAATGGGAGTGGTGAGAGAGGGCATCCTTGTTTAATGCCAGATTTCAAAGGGAATGCTTCCAGTTTTTGCCCTTTCAGTATGACATTGGCTGTGGGTTTGTCATAAATACCTTTTATTATTTTGAGATATATTTAGTCACTACCTAGTTTATTCAGAGTTTTTAGAATAAAGTGCTATTCAATTTTGTTAAAGGCCTTCTCTGCATCAATTAAGATAATTACGTGGTTTTTGTCTTTGGTTCCCTTCATGTGGTGAGCTAAGTTTATAGACTTGCATATGTTGAACCAGCCTTGCGTCCCTGGGGTGAAGCCTACCTGATCGTGATGAATGAGCTTTTTGATGTGCTGTTGCAATCGGTTTGCCAGTATTTTATTGAAGATTTTTGCATCTATGTTCATCATGGATATTGGCCTGAAGTTTTCTTTTCTTGTTGAGTCTCTTCTCGGTTTTGGTATCAGGATAATGTTGGTCTCATAAAATGATCTGGGAAGGATTCCCTGTTTTTGGATTGTTTGGAATAGTTTCAGAAGGAATGGTATCAGCTCCTCTTTGTATGTCTGGTAGAATTCGGCTGTGAACCCATCTGGACCTGGGCTTTTTTTGGTTGGTAGGCTATTAATTGCTGCCTCAACTTCAGCCCTTGTTATTGGTCTATTCAGCATTTTGACTTCTTCCTGGTTTAGGCTTGGGAGGGTGCAAGTGTCCAGGAATTTATCCATTTCTTCCAGGTTTCTGGTTTATGTGCATAGAATTGTTTGTATTAATCTCTGATGGTGGTTTGTGTTTCTGTGGAATCAGTGGTGATATCCCCTTTATCATTTTTATTGCATCTAATTGATTCTTCTCTCTTTTCTTTTTTAATAATCTGCCTAGTGGTCTATTTTGTTGATCTTTCCAAAAAACCAGCTCCTGGATTTATTAAATTGTTGAAGGGTTTTTTGTGTCTCTATCTTCTTGAGTTCTGCTCTGATCTTAGTTATTTTTTGTCTTCTGCTAGCTTTTGAGTTTTTTTGATCTTGCTCCTCTAGCTCTTTCAATTTTGATGATAGGCTGTTGATTTTAGATATTTCCTTGCTTCTCATGTGGGCATTTACTGCTATATATTTTCCTCTGGACACTGCTTTAAATGTGTCCCAGGGATTCTGTTATGTTGTATCTTCTTTCTCGTTGGTTTCAAAGAACATCTTTATTTCTGCCTTCATTTCATTGTTTATCCAGTCAACATTCAAGAGTCAGTTGTTCAGTTTCCATGAAGCTGTGCAGTTCTGAGTTAGTTTCTTAATCCTGAGTTCTAACTTGATTGCACTGTGGTCTGAGAGACTATTTGTTATGATTTCTGTTCTTTTGCATTTGCTGAGAAGCGCTTTACTTCCAATTATGTGGTCAATTTTAGAGTAGGTGTGATGTGGTGCTGAGAAGAATGTATATTCTGTAGATTTGGGGTGGAGAGTTCTGTAAATGTCTATTAGGTTTGCTTGTTCCAGATCTGAGTTCAAGTCCTGGATATCCTTGTTAATTTTCTGTCTGGTTGATCTGTCCAATATTGACAGTGGAGTGTTAAAGTCTCCCACTATTACTGTGTGGGAGTCTAAGTCTCTTTATAAGTCTTATGTATCTGGGTGCTCCTGTATTGGGTGCATACATATTTAGGATCATTAGCTCTTCTTGTTGCATTGATCCTTTTACCATTATGTAATGTCCTTC
>CM052650.1:174139887-174165527 GCA_028533165.1 Leontopithecus rosalia | reverse complement strand
CCATTTTGATGCCAGCTGGTTGTTTTGCCCTTTAGTTGTTGCAGTTTCTTCATTGTGTTGATGCTTTTACCATTTGGTACATTTTTGGAGTGGCTGGTACTGGTTGTTACTTTCTGTGTTTAGTGCTTCTTTCAGGAGCTCTTGTAAGGCAGGTCTGGTGGTGATGAAATCTCTCAGCAATTGCTTGTTCATAAAGGATTTTATTTCACCTTTGCTTATAAAGCTTAGTTGGCTAGATGTGAAAGTCTAAGTTGAAAGTTCTTTCCTTTAAGTATGTCAAATATTGGCCCCCACTCTCTTCTGGCTTGTAGGGTTTCTGCTGGGAGATCAGCTGTGAGTCTGATGGGCTTCCTTTTGTGGGTAACCTGACCTTTCTCTCTGGCTGCCCTTAGCATTTTTTCCTTCATTTTAACCCTGATGAATCTGACAATTTTGTGCCTAGGGGTTGCTCTTCTTGAGGAATATCTTTGTGGTGTTCTCTGTATTTTCTGGACTTGATTGTTAGCCTGCCTCGCTAGGTTGGGGAAGTTCTCCTGGATAATATCCTGAAGGGTGTTTTCCAGCTTGGATTCATTCTTCCGTCACATTCGGGTACACCTATCAAACATATATTAGGTCTTTTCATGTAATCACATATTTCTTGGAGGCTTTGTTCATTTATTTCCACTGTTTCATCTCTAATCTTGCCTTCTCATTTTATTTCATTGAGTTGATCTTCAGTCTCTGATATCCTTTGTTCTGCTTGGTCCATTCGGCTATTGAAACTTGTGTATGCTTTGCACAGTTCTCATGTTGTGTTTTTCAGCTCCATCAATTCATTTATATTCTTCTCTAAGCTGTTTATTCTTGTTAGCATTTCATCAAACCTTTTTTCAAGGTTCTTAGTTTCTTTACATTGGGTTAGCACATGTTCTTTTAGCTCAGAGAAGTTTGTTATATTACCCACTTTCTGAAGCCTGTTTCTGTCAATTTGTCAGACTCATTCTCCATCCAGCCTTGTTCCCTTGCTGGTGCAGAGTTGTGATCCCTTGGAGGAGGAGAGGCGTGCTGGTTTTGGGTGTTTTCAACCTTTTTGCACTGGTTTCTTCCCATCTTTGTGGATTTATCTACCTGTGGTATTTGTAGTTGTTGATTTTCAGATGGGTTCTCTGAGTGGACGTCCTTTTTGTTGATGATGAAGTTATTTCTTTTTGTTTTTTAGTTTTCCTTCTTACAGTCAGGCCAGTACGACTGCTGGAGGTCCACACCAGACCCTGTGTACCTGGGGTTCACCTTGGCAGCTTCAGAACAGTAAGGGTTGCTGCCAGTTTCTTCTTCTGTTATATTTGTCCCAGAAGGATACCTGCCACATGTCAGTCTGAGCTCTCCTTTATGAGGTGTCTCTTAGGATATGTGGGGATGGGGAGCTGCTTGAGGAGACAGTCTGTCCCTTATAGGAGCTAAGTGCAGAGCTGTCAGCTCCGTTCTTCCATTCAGAGCAGCTGGGCAGGTGTGTTTAAGTCTGCTGCAGCAGAACTCATAATCACCATTTTTTCTCCGGTGCTCTGTCCTGGGAAGGATTTATAAGTTCCTGACATGCTGCTGCCTTTTTTCAGAGATGTCCTGCCCAGCATGAGGTAGCCTAGTCACAGTCTGCCAGCAGAGGCATTGCTGAGCTGCCATGGGCTCTGCCCAACCTCTCTGTGAACTTCCTTGTAGTTTTGTTTATAGGGGTATAGTTAGAACTGCCTTGGTAATGGCAGTCTGCCTCAGTAATGGTGGACTGTCTTGGTAATGGCAGACTGCCTAGTGTTGGCCTGCCTCGGTAATGGTGGACTGCCTCAGTAATGGTGTACTGCCTCAGTAATGGTGTACTGCCTCGGTAATGGTGGTCTGCCTTGGTAATGGCGGTCTGCCTCGGTAGTGGCAGACTGCCTCAGTAGTAGCGGACTGCCTCAGTAATGGTGGACTGCCTCGGTAATGGTGAACTGCCTCAGTAATGGTGGATGCCCTTCCCCCCACAGAGCTGGACCATCCTGGTTCCAGCTGTGCTTGCTATGAAACTCTCAATCCAGAACATTTCAGATTGCTGGTCTTTGTGGGGGTGGGACCCGCTGAGCCAGATCTGGCTCCCTGTTTCAACCTCCTTTTTTTTCAGTTGAATGGGAGACTGTGACTCCCAGGTGATTCAGGGGCCAATTGAAAAGGGGTCCAGATTTGTGTGAGTTTTTGTGCGGAGACCCACTGGAGAGTTGTGGTGCTTTTCTGCCCAGGAATCTCCTGGTCTGTGGGTGGTAAAAATTCATTTGGAAATGAGTTCGGTGGATCACACCTGTAATCCCAGCACTTTGAGAGTCTGAGGCATGCAAATCACCTGAGGTCAGGAGTTTGAGACCAGCCTGGCCAACGTGGTGAAATCCCGAATTTACTAAAAGTACAAAAATTAGCTGGGCATGGTGGTGCACACCTGTGATCCCAGCTACTCGGGAGGTTGAGGCAGGAGAATAGCTTGAGCCTGGAAGGCAGAAGTTTCAGTGAGCTGAGATCACACCACTGCACTCCAGCCTGGGCAACAGAGTGAGACTCCATCTCAGAAAAACAAAAACAAACAGACAGACAAACCTAGTGCTGTCGAGTGCGCACTGAGGCAGGATCTTCCAACACTGCCTTTCCGGAAGCAGGGAGGAGAGGCACAGAAATTTCAGCAGGGTTAAAGTCTCATCCTGCAACCATGTTTCCAGGAGTCTAGATGGTTCAATATATGGGTAAAGTCACAGCATTTAGTCATGTCGATTAGTTACATTATGTAACATATAGTAAGTTATATATTAATATGTAATATAAATACATTGTGCTAACCCATTAATATATAACAGCATTATATTATATAATTACATTATATTAATTATTTTGTTATAAAAACACCTTTTAATATATTAAATACTCATAACAGTGAAAGAGAAGACACATCATACAACTGAAATTATAGTCATTTAAATTAAGGTTTGGAAGAACATAAACACTTTTCAATATCAACTATTTTTTTGTCACAACATCATCTTTGTTTTAATTTATATATTTGATTTTATTTTTTTTATTTTTTGATATACTATTAATTGAAATAAAAATATAAAATTGGATATGTAGTATGATACCAATTTTATAAAATCAATCCATATATATTTAAATGTATGTCTATATAAAGACTAGAAACAAGCCATCAACTTGTTAGCAACAGTTATAGGACTGATTTTAGTTTTCTTTATAATATGATGAATTTTCCAAATTATTTTTATAATAAAAAATAATGTTCTTAAAAAGAAAATAACTATTTGGTTGTTCTGTACTATTGTGGAAAATGGAAAATACTACTGAAAACTATTTTACATTTCGGTGTTAATTTATCTTTCAAGAATATTCTATACCTGATGTGATTGTGAATGAGGTCTGTCTTAATGTCAGAGGAATTTAAAAAATAGAATTATGAATTTTGCTGTTGTCTGAGAGCACTAGATGGTTTCTGTTTCACATATTTCTTTACAGATGAGAAAAATGATCCCCAAAGGGACCACCTTTCTTTCCCTAAAAATCACAGCTCATCAGAGGCTGCTCTGTTGGGCTTCATGGAAAGCTGGCTGTATTTCTAGTTTATTACTATGTGACACATCACCACAACTAGTTGAGATAACATACCTGTTATCTCACCGTTTCTGTGGTCACGAATCTGGGTATGACTTACCTGGGTCCTCTGCTGCAGAGCATCTCACAGGCCTCCGTTTAGGTGTTGACCAGGTCTCATGTGAAGCCTCGATTGAGGAAACACCTATTTGGAGTCTCACACAGCTGCTGGCAGGATTCACTTACTTCTGGGCTGTTGGACTGAGGGCCTCACCTCCTAGCTGACTGTTGGCTGGAATTTTTCTCCCAATTCCTTGCCATGTAGGTCTGTCTGTCCAGCACAATATCAAGTTTCATCAACGCCAGCAAGAGAGGACGTCTATTGGCAAGAAGGAAGCCACAATCTTGTGTAGCTCAGTCATTGAGACGACATCGCACTGCCTTTGATGTATGATATTAGACAGACACAGCCACTGTGTCGGCCTACACTCAAGGTAAGGGGATTCCACAAGGGCTTAGACACCAGGTGACGGGGACCTTCGACGGCCTTCTTAGAGTCTGTCTACCACGCTGGCTCCCCAGCAGTCTTGCAAAATTATGGCCAGATGCTATGTTTGCAACAGAACTATTTGTGAAATGCAGCAGTGAAGTGGCACTTGTTAACTTTATATCTGTGTATGTATACGCAGTGCTTAATGCATAGGAGATGCTAGTGTATGTTTGTTCAATGTTTTATTCATTTATTCATTTAACAAATATACGTATTGTGCTAACTAGGCGTCAGGTAGCTTTGTAGGTGATGGGGCTGTGACAGCAAAACGAAGTCCTTGCCTCCATGGAACTCACACTCTAAACAAGGAACTTACATCCTAAACAACTTACACTCTCAACACTCTAAGTAATGTGCCACATCAACAAGGAAATACACACTCAGTTCTCCCTATCGGTGAGTTCTGCATCTGCTGATTCACCCAGCCATGAATCAAAAATATTTGCAAAGAAGGCCCTTTAAACCGTATCGAAAACGTACAAAGTATTTTCTTTTTTTATGCTGTAAATGGCACAGTAACAATGCTTTGTGTAGCCTTCACATTGAGAAAGCTGCTGCAAGTGATCTAGAGATGATTTAAAGTGTAGTGAGGGTGTGTACAGGTTACGCTAAGTACTGCACTGTGCACGTCGGGGACTTGGGTAGACACTGCGTAGACACTTGAGTAGGGATTTTGGTATCTAGGGGAGGTCCTGGAACCAGTGTCTCATGAATACTGAGGGATAACTGTGTGTTGTGTCTTGATACAATGAATATACAAGCAGGTGACAGTAACTGACAAGAGGTAGAAGGTGAGGGAAAATGAAGGGGCTGCTATTTGTGCGTTTATGTGGGATGATCAGGGCAGACCCCACGGAGGGAATATTTAACAGAGACGGAAAGTACAGGAAGCAGTCCTGAGGACATGCAGAGCAAGAGAGCTCGCGGCGTCCACGGGAGGGGTCTTGTCAGATCTCCTGGCCCCTGGGAGCCGGTGACTGTTAGCAGATGGCCAACAGCCAGCTGCCACCCTGCAACCTACCACTCTCAGCCAGTAACCAAGCATGGTGGGGTATAAAGGCAGGCCTGCTGCAAGGACACGAAGGACCCCTCTGCTGGGCACCTGGGCTGGAGGGTTCTGCAGTTTCAGACTTTGCCTGCCCAGCCTCGTTTTCCCCACGGTATTTCTCCCAAATAATTTCTCCCAAGTAATGGCATGTCAAATACCATTTCGGTGTTTGCTGCTCCGAGGACCCAGACACACACAATGTTCCAGCAGAGGCTGCACAAATGGAGCTTAGCATTTCTGAGGAGCATCAAGGAGGCCAGTGTGCGTTCATGGACAGGACAGAGGGAAGAGGGAGATGAGGTCAGAAATGGACTTGAAGTTCTCGCTGAAGAAAAATAGTGGACTTGCTTATTATAAAACCCTTTTTGTTAAGGAAGAAATATAAAATGTTAGACAATGGCATCTGTGTTGGTTGCAGAATTTAAAGGAAGGGCGTCATACAGCCGGTACCTTCCAATCTTCACATTAGCAGCACTTAGCACATCTGTCTAGGTAGTAAACCTGAGTGGCCCCGTTCTGGGCCATTAAAATTTTGATGTATCCCATTAAGGAAACTTACAGCCTTAGTTCAAAGGGCTGTTGCCATTGTGTCTGTGAGAGCGGGGCTGCAGAGTGCATTTCATGCAAATCTAACAGACTGTAATGAGCCATCCTGCTTATTAAGCTACTTAGATCATTTGGGCATTTACTTGAGAGTGACCACAAACGCCTTTTCCCGAGACCGTTTCACAGCTCTAACGTTTAACTGCAATAGCACTTAGCGGATGCCAGGCACAAGAGAGCACTAAGCATGCTATGTTATTGACGATGGGATGAAGGACCCGGGTCTTATAAGGTGTGTCCGCCTAGATGCCCCTAATGACCAGACAAGAAGAGACTAGAAACTTTCTTTTCAGGAGTTTGTAGCTTAGATTCTTGTTTCACCGCAAAGTGTCAGCTTGACATAGCCTGGACTTGACAGTGCTTTCCACAGGGCACTTAAAAATGCCTTTACCGCCTCTCTTTTACCTCCATAAACCATGACAGGTCTTTGCTCGGCCTCTGATAAGCAAGAGATTAGAAAATCCCTTTAAACTTCAGAACCAGAGGAATGCTCAGTCAAGCGATAAAAGCCGCAGAAATTAGTCTTGAGTATTATCACTGTGTATCAATTGAAGTCAGATGAAGAGCTCTACATTCATCCAAAATTCTCTTTATACTAATTAGGTGCTCTTCAAAGGTGTAATTACCATTTAAAAATGACTTTGGAGTACAGGAATGACAATAGATTTTTAATGTCTTTTAATTTCTCTCGATGTTTCTCACCTTTCATTAGCACTTTCTTATTTTACCAACGAGTCACAGGACTTTGAAGGACTTTTCCTCTCCCACAGTTAAAATCCTTAACAGAAACTAAGCTCACATGGAAAACTTGTCTCAATGATCAGAGAAAGACTATAATAATTAAAATTTTGATTGCATGGATTATCAATTGTCCGAAACTCCATTTCAGATGAGATGCCAGCAGAGCCATGAAAGACTCTAGACCCATCAGACAAGCTTGCCCTTTAAGCCTGTACTGTCACTGTGAGGACACCCCCAGGTGCACCTGCTGTCTAGTGACAGACATGGACCACAACTAAGTCACTCCAGTTGTGTCAGCTGAGGCTGTCCTACACCAGCTGGCAGCCTGCCAGTCATTAGGCCAGAAAGATGAGGAGACCTCTGAGCTGAGCACCCAGACACGTCAGCAATGGGGTTCATTGTTACATGTCATTGAGATTTTGTGATGGTTACGGCAATAGCTGGCAATCCATGACTGATGCGTTGGGGAAGCCCATGTTTACCCACACACACAGTCTTTGTGAAACTCCAGGTGACCACTGTGAAGCAACCTTACCTGGGAGGCGCAGCAAGCGGGGAAGTGTCCCCCCCACCATGAAGGAGGTAGAGCAGGACTTTTTTTCCTGAACAGAAAGATATTAAGCATGTAATGCTCATGGTTTAAAATGTAAAGCGATGTAAACAAACTTCCCTCAGTAAAGAAAGCCTCTGGCAACCTGGGTTGAGGCCAGAGTTGGTATCTTTTTGGGTGGGCATGGTGGGTGTTTTCGCCTGTAGCCGTCTGAGTTACGGAAGGAGGCATCCGAATGGTGGCTGAGGGAAGTCAAGGTTCCGTAAGCAGGCAGCTGACAACCGCCTGAAAGCCACACACATGTACCTGGAGAAACAGCCTCCCCGGGCCCTTCCCCAGATGCAGGGGAGGAGAATAGGGCCCTTGGCCAAGGATTGAACTGAGGGTGACTTTTGTGTAGCTCTGGGAGATGCCCTGTTTCTTAGGTCCTCCTTTCATATTGTCTGAAAGCACAAGGAAGGCAAACTCGGTTCTGCATGATCGTGACTTGCTGACTCCACAGAGCGGGAACCAGCAGGCAGTCAGGAAAAAGCGTTTCCTCCTTGTAAGGCCGGCAGCCTTGCTAAGAGCCGGGTGAGCAACACCCACCCCTCTCTATGCTGATAACAGCTTATCAAGCAGAACACATTACTCAGCATCTGGCTCCTCCATGCAGGCTCCCCTCGCCCACTTCTGCATTCTGCCCCCAGCTCTATATTCAGCACTAGACCATGCACCAAGCTGTGCATTTGAACCTCAGCACTAAACTGTGCACCCTCAGCACTAAACTATACAGCTGAACCCGTGAAAATTGAAGAAATCCCGCCAAGCCTTACCCAATGGTAGCCCACCCCATGCATCCTAGGCCAGCCCCCCCCCCAACCCTCATAAACCTCCTGCCCTGAGAAGTCAAGTGCGACTTCCCTGGCCCCTTTCCCCAGGATCACAGAATCTCACCCGGGAGATAAATAAATTGGCATCTGATTGTTCTTATACTGGCCTCAGTTTCCTCATTTTAAACTCGGCAGTAACCATGACACTTCTCACCAAGGGTTAATTTTGGATGGTCCCTGAGAGAGAACGTTTTCTGTGGAAGACATGCATGCACACTTGTCCCGCCCCGTGTGACAGGTACATCAACAGGTGGAACACAGTTGGTTCAGATGGGAGCCCTGCCTGCAGGTGGCGTGCCGATCCTGGGCAGTCTGCAGCACCAGGAGCGCAAGAGACCCCGCTGGCTCTTCAGGGCTTGATGTAGGTGTGGCCACCGCTCACCATCTTCTGAGACCCGCCACTGTCCTCCTCTGCCCAGGGCTCATTCTATCCTAAATTTCTGCCATTTGGAGAAATGATATTTTGAGACTCAGAGGAACCAGGTCAGAAATCTCAGGTCCATTGTCACGGACCCTGCCCTGGTCATAGGTGCCGAGTGCTTCAGGGAAGGTTAGTTTCTGACCGCGTTCGTGTGTGTGTACCTGCCTCGTGTTGCAGCCAGTAGGAACCAGAAATGGGAAGGGGACTGACTCATCTCCATCCTTCTGCTTATGTCTTGGAGGAGGCTGTTTTGGAGTATCTTATTCATGTTTCACAGCAAAGTGGGAAGTGGCTCCTGAAAGGATAGGGAGTGAGCACCGAGCAGGAGAGGCCCAAAGTCTTTCTTTCAAAGTATTTGAACCCATACCTACTGGTCAGAGTCATTCTAGAAAGGGTTGACTGGGATTTTCTGTGGCGTATGTGTCCTTAATAGCTTGGTGCCTTAACCCCAAAGCTTGTTCCTCACTCATAGTGCACATCTACCAGTGGTCTGTGGGGACGCTACTCCAGGTAGTGACTCAGGAATGTGTGGTAATGGAGGGTGCTTTCCTGGCCACTGTGGCAGGGGAAAGGAGTGTGGCGTCCCCTGCACTGGTCCTTTGCAGGAGGCCACACATGTCACTTCCAGTCGTGATTCCTGCTCGACTTGGATGAACAGGCTGTCTGCACAGGGTCGGGCGTTCCAACCAACTTCTACAGATTTTGTAATTGATGATTTGACATCCATTAATCATAGAGCCAAACTAATGGCCAAAGGTGTCGATGTCACCCGTCAGTCCAGCTTTTGAGGTAGCATAAAAATCATATAACAGGCCCTCCGTCCACAAACCCCAGCTGCAATTTGTTTCCCGCCCAGTAAAGGCTGTCCCTGCTTTGTGACTTCTCTCCGCTGTGGCAGTGGAGGGTTAGGTCCTTGCTTCCCGAACTCCTGCCTCCTGCCCAGTCCTGGTTCTGCCTGGTAGCCCCATGTGCCATGGCGGTGCCCCTTTTTCTTGGGAACTGTAAGAAATAAGTGCTTGTTTCAAAGGCAGTTTTTCCTCTCTGTGCCTATCACCTTACCACACCTGAATAAAACAAATCCCAAATTCAAATTGTAAAACATGGGGAATGCAAGCTTGTTATATGAGTAGATGACGTGGAATATGTGTGGGCTGCACTGATGGCTGCAGCCTTGGTCTCCACAGTGCTCTGGGGATGCCGCATGATCTTTGCTGGCACTACCTGCCTGCATGGCTCTTGCCTGCCATCCCTGGACCATAGGAGGTTAGGGTTGTTGGGTGCAATAATTCCTTAACCACTTTGCTATCTTCCCTCTTTATTGTAAATAAACACTATAATATGTGTTAGATTTTCATATTCTGTGAAATGAGAAAGGAGGTATGATATTATTTTTAAGGTGAAAACCAGGACACAGAGACCTGGCTCCCACATTCCGTGGCTTCCCAGGGCTCGGTCATTCTGCCACAGGTCTCACAGTGGCATCTTCAAAAAACCACGGTGCTGGGAAGTTGAAATCATATCTGAATTTAAATAAGACATATTCAGACGACTAGTGGCTCACGATCTGAAGTCTAAGGTTTATTCTGAATTTGTGGAGACAGCACTGGTAAATACATATGCTTTTTTTAAAATGAAGGGTCCAAAAATACGGCATTTCCCTAAGCATCAAGTCAGACTGAGAAATTGGTACCATTGCTTTTGATTCCAGGGGAGCTAGGCAAAAACTTCATGAGCTTATTCTGGGACCCCCATCTGAGTAGAGACCTTGAAGCCTTCAGGAAACAAAATTCCACTTGGCGGCACGCTGCCAATAACAGAAAAGGCGAATACTGAGCAAGCCAACTGCCTGCCCACCGGAGACAGTGCTCTCAGAGCGTGGCGACGCTCCCCACCGGTGCAAGTCCCTCTTTCAGCCTGGATGACTTTCTCCTTCTCAGTGTGCACCCTTCTTGACATTAAAGACATTATCCCATGGAGCTTCCCCCGAGCAAAGCCTCCTCTGTCAGCTCCTACAGCGTGGCTGGTGCTGCTCAAGAGAACCCCACAGTCCTGGCATCTGGCTTCCTTCTGGGAGGCATCTGCCCTGCTGAAAGAACAGAGAGAACAGGATCCCTGCAGCTCTGATTCTTAAGAGAAAGCAACATGACCTTGGCTGAGTGGATCTGCTCACAGGCCCTGTGGCTGCCTACAGGAAGTGTGCACAAACTACGATTCTGCAACGGAAAGAAAACCCTCCGAATACAGTGCAGATCCCCGGCGTGAACAGAAAACCCTCTCGGATGCTCTGAGTGCCCCCGACAGCGCACTCCATGCATTACACGCTGCTCTGGTCTCCGAACAGTGAAATGACTGGAATTTTTAATGCCATTGCTGGGATTTCCTGTGAGAGCTGATGCACGTTCTGCCACGTTCCAGGTGCCATTTCCTCTAACTGTTTTCAATAGTCCACTCCACCGTTAGCATCCTTCGGAAAAGTATTGGCAGATTGCTTTCCCTAGAGGGACTAGAAGAGAATAAAATCCCATGATTTCATCTCTTCAAAGTTGAGAAACGAAAGTCAAAAACATCCAAATTTGAGGCTTCCTTTCCTAGTTCACACATGTTAATGTCTAAATGATGTCCAGAAGTAGTTACCTATCTCATATTTATAAAACTGAATCACAAACTTTAAGAAAATTGTTCTGGCTTTTGTTATTAATGTTCTCAGGACACGACATGAAATTTCTGTTTTTCTGTAAAGCCGAGTTTCCAAATATTTGGAGACACCTCAAATAGGTCTACTGAGTTCTGGTGAGGGCAGAATATTCAGAGGACGAGGCGTGACTAATGAGGAGCATGGATTTTGTGCTTCAGAGGCACGGAGCATTGATTAAAGGCGTCTCAAAAAAAAAAAAAAGGCCGTTAGGGTGGATTCTGACCAGGCAGCAGTGTCCCGACTTCACGGCAGTCTCTCTTTTGCAAAGAGAGGGGGTGCTTTGCCTCAGGCTTATGGAAATAATGTAGTGAGATCTCAAAATATGTGATGTTCCCTTCAAAGCTGTAAACATTCCAAAAAGGAGTCATTTAGTCACCAGATCTTCACTAGATCTTTCTTCTAATATAGATTTTAAAAATGGTTTTTGAGATCACTCTTGCTTTCATGATTTGAAAAGGTGTTCCTTAGAGAAATAAGGCAAAAGGAAAACTTTAAGATTGGCATTTGTCCAGGGTGCCTCAAACATTTCTGCAACATTAGATAATCACTTGGCCTGCTTTGTTACAAAGTGTCAGCTTTGAAGGCGAACTGGTGTCGGGAAGACCCATTTTGACTGTGATCATCGGCTGGCAGAGGTTTCCAACGCAGATGTTTACACCCAGGAGAACCCCTCACACAGTGACCCGACCAAAGACAGCTCAGGGTTGAGCTCTCAGGACTCAGCTCTGCCACAGGCCACATTTTCCTCTGAGTTTAAGAGAATGACGCACCCTTACACACAAGGCTAAATTTCTTGAGTTAAGATTGTGAAAGTTGATTATCCAGATTGGGTCATTCTTATCATACCCAAGTAAATCAGAGGAAAGGGGTCTGAGTAAAAGGCACTCAGGGTGTATAAAATCTCCCTAGAAATGCTGTCCTCCGCAAGTCTGGTGGCTGAAACCACCTGTTATAAGCAGAACACCTTTATCTGTAGCAGGTGAGATAACAGCTGCAAATTGAGGTCCCGTTTTGCCCACCACAGTCACCCACCAATAGGACCTTACCGGCCCCCGAAATGTTGCTAATGTGGAAGAACTTTCTCCCAGGACCACACAGAACATTCCTCTTTTTCCAGCCTTCTCTTTGTTCTTCGGACATACCGAAGACCACCCTGTCTGCCTCCACATCATGAATCCAATTCTCCCCTTCCCTTTGCCAACCATGTGTACAGTAAGGAGCAGATAAGACGGCACCGGTCAAGTGGAAATCTTATTTTCATAAGAAGATGAGGGTGGGTTGGCCGCCTTCGCCGTTTGCTGTGTTAACCTCACACCTAATCAGACCAATCCGTAAGCTCTACGTGAATCAGGCACCGCTCCTCAAGTCCTCTACGTGAATCAGGCACCACTCCTCAAGTCGGCCAGTGAAACCCGGCATACTCCCGGCCCGCTGCTCTTCCGTTTCACAACCCCTTTCTCTCATTAGAGGCAAGGGTTATTCTCCTTTGTCTCTTTTGCCTATAAAACCTCTGCTTCTAAACTTTCTCTGTGTATCTGTGTTCTAACTCTTCCTGGCACAAGGCAGGTATTTACACCAGACAAGGATGCTGCTTCGTTAGTAACTTTCTGTATGCTTTGTTGAGCCTTATGTGATACGCACTGAGTCAAGGTGCTGGATATAAACAGTTGAATTTGTTGTAATTTCCTAAAAATCTGGGAGAACTTCCTTTGGGCTTGACCCTTCCTATTGAAGTCAGCTGACACTTTAAGTGTTTCTCTGTAGACTGACTCACTGAGTAAATAGCCAGGAAGGAGGTCTGAATGTGGGGGTCGGGAAGGCTCCCCTTGCAGTTAACGTGCACTGGGAGAAAGGCTTTCCCCATGAGCCTCTTCACTTGGGGTTCGTTTGCATGGGACATTCCTCTCCCAGTCCATCTGCAGGAGGAATCTGCCGTGAGTGAGGGCAGAGGGCAGGGCTGGAGTCTCAGCGCTATGTTGCCCAACACCGCCATCCCCAGAGCCAGATTCCCAACCACTGCCTAAGGCTCTGCCTCATGTTGCCCATCCCCCACTCACTGATCATCCAGGTCTGGGAGCCTCTAACCCTCTTCCATTTCAGGGCTGTTTGCTCAGCTTCAACTTTGCTCCTTCCTAGAGTATCGGGAAGTCCTCCCTGTTTAGACCCGCCCTTTGAGGCTTTTCCTGCCCCTCTCGGTCAGTCCTGTTTTTGGTTTACATAGCACTTTCATCCATTTTTATTTATTATTTGTCTATTCAGCACTTTATTTTCCTGTTGTCATGTTTTATTTTTTCCGTTAGAATATAAGCAATGAGAGGGCAGGGCTGGGTCAGGCTTATTTGCTATTACATTTGCAATATTTATCTTGTAGACAATGAATAAATGTGAATAAATTACCTTCAATGCTATGAATTGTAATAGCTGCATTCCCTTCTTCACACAATTGTTCCACGGTCAACATAAGCGTGTATGTGTGTTTGGGTTCTATTTCTCATAGCATTTCCCATAAGATGATTATTTGGGGCAATGTATTGACCACCAGAGAAACGTGTGTGCATGTGCGTGTGTGTGTGTGGAGTGTGAGACACGCACACACACAGAGATTTCTTTAAGAAATTAGTTCACATGATTATGGAGGCTGCAAGTCCAGAGTCTGTAGGATAGATCAGCAGGCTGGAGACCCTGGGAAGGGCCTGTGTGGCACTTCTGAAGGCCACCTGCTGAGGGAGGACAGTTTTTGTTCTATTCAGGCCTTCAACTGATTGGATGAGGCCCACTCACACTACAGAAAGCAATCAGCTTTACTCAAAGTTCACTGACTGAAGAATTAATCATATTCTGAGACACCCTCACAGAAACTGAACACGTAATAACACGTGACCAGAATACTGTTTGACCACGTATCCGGGTGCCGTGGCCTAGGCAAATGGTCACATCAAATAAGTCAGCACAGACAATCTGAAACTTTAATACTGGCAGACTCGTCCTGAAGTCAGGACATCTCATCATCCAGGTGGGAATGTAACTAGGAGTGCCAGCGTCCCCAGCTCCCTCCCGGTTCCGCAGAGGTTCTTAACCTGGCTAACCCCAAGAATGGGAAAAAGAACCCTGTAGGCGCAGTGAGTTTGCTGTTCGAATAAATATCGTGGACCCAAAGAGTTTTGTGGAAAAGCAATTTATTAGGCAGAGAGAGAGAGAGAGAAAAAGACAGCTCCCACATTGTCGTGGGAGGGGACCCAGAGAAGGAATCCCTTTAGGTAAGGAGCATCTGTATTTTAATCCGACTTACTCCCTCCCCATTCATGTTCTCCTCCAAGGAGAGGAGTTTTCAAACTTCCTCTGCAGTGACTGATCTTTGACTTTGATACCGGATTGGCTGCTTGGTCCCCAACTCTGAGTGACAGAGCCCCTCCTCCCAGAACTTTCTGAGGGCTTTCTGGACAAAGGCCCCACCTGGCTGTCCCCACCCAGCCCGCATGAGGGACAAAGGCCTTTACTTCTGAAACCCCTCGGTTCCCAGATGGCGGCGTGGATCTGGGAAACTCCTGCCTTTGAAACCATGCCCCTCAGGGACCCCTTGTCACGTTTCCCTAAGACCTGTCATTTTTTTTTTTTGAGATGGAGTTTCTCTTTTGTTACCCAGGCTGGAGTACAATGGTGCAATCTCAGCTCACCGCAACTCCGCCTCCCGGGTTCAGGCAATTCTCCTGCCTCAGCCTCCTGAGTAGCTGGGATTACAGGCACGCACCACCATGCCCAGCTAATTTTTTGTATTTTTAGTAGAGACGGGGTTTCACCATGTTGACCAGGATGGTCTCGATCTCTGGACCTCGTGATCTACCCTCCTCGGCCTCCCAAAGTGCTGGGATTACAGGCTTGAGCTACCGCGTCGGGCCAGACCTGTCATTTTAGGCAGTCCTTAAGTCTCTGAGATTCAGATGCAGATTCGTATGTATAATAGGCAGATCAGTCTAAATCCAGAGCTGGCAAACTATAGCCCCCGGGCCAGATCCAGACTCTACTGCTGATATGTGGCAGCACAGGCTGAGAATGGTTTTTATGGATGAACATTTCGGATTCATTTGGTTCTATGGAACTGACTTTGAACTTCCAATAAGCAAAATGTTATCTCCTCAAGGAATTCCATTTATCTCATTTGTAGGCCTGTAATATCAAAACAAACAAATAAAAATGAAATGATGATGCCATAATTTGAATTTTGTTAAGAAAAATCTTGTGAAACTTGTTTTATCTCTTCTTTTATTAGTACCTACACAATACGTTTGATTTTGTCTTGGCTCACGAAGCCTGAAACATTTACAATCCAATCCTTTATCAAAAGTTTGCCAGCCCTTCGTCTAAAAGCCTCATGTCCTCAAATCATGACATTCCTGTGCCTAGGCTCCTGTGAAATGTAACACGTTGTAGGAGTCGTTCATCGGGTGAGTCTCTGGTGAGCTTTTTGTTTAAAGAGGAACGTCTTAGATGAAACGAGTTTTGAGGTATTTGGGGAAGTAGAGTGATGGGGCGTGGGGAAAGACTCCCCACTGCAGACAAACATTCCCTACATGTCTGCCCTGATCCTGCACCTTTGTGCCTTCTGAAAATGAAGACAAGCCAAGGCAACCCCAGTGACGCTCTCACCTGCGGCCTAGGACCATCTTCACGCTGTCTCAGACATGCCTGGTTACGTTCTCTTGCTCAACCGTGGATTCACCTGTCACTTCAGCAACTTCCCTGTCTTTGGAGTTGGTGCTGGTCTTTGAATTATTTCTTTGGCTGTAACTCAGTCATATCTGACTTGGATTCAGACCAGTAGGCATAGTCCTACTGCTCCTACTCCTCCCTCCTAGCTGGGTCTGCTTCAAATACTCCAGGATTCAGCCTAGCAAACCTTGATCCAGCTCAACACTCTCTCTGGGCAGGTGTGTCTTCCAAATGCCGCAGGCAGAGGAAGCGGAGAGGCTGAGTGGGCCTCTCATTTGAGCATCTGCTTTTTCTAGGGCAAGCTGTTCTTTTACGTATCATGTTTATAAGCCAGAAAGGGATGTGCCTGAATTGTCCCGGGCACTACGTTAGGGCTCTACCTAGATGGCCAGGTTGCTTTCACAATTTCGAGATTAATAATTGCATTTCATAGGCACAGAGCCATTTCGGTTTGACACCAAGTGTCCATACAGATAATATTTGGAGTCCGTGAGAAGAGAGGCTTTGCAAATGTCTTAGAAGATAAATCAGCGAGCATGTGAGAGGTCAGTTTGCACTCTGCTTCAGTTTTCTGCTGTAGGCTTTTACTAACCTGAGCCCATTACAGCTTTGAATTTGAAAATAAGCCTGAGGCACAAATAGCTGTGAAAGTTGTTTGGTTGAGTGTTTTCAATTCTGAATGCTTAAGAAAAGTTTGCAAAATCCGCTGAAATTTATTTATTTATTTATTTTTTGCATTTCATTTACACCATCTTATCTGTTCTTTCTGTTCACTTCAGTCTTATTTTCAAACCTGCAATTCAGGCCACCTAGCTCTGTCATTGGCTGGAATTCCCAGGAACCAGTGCCCCTATGTAGAGGTATGTGTGCCCTCCTTGCGGACCCAGTGGGCATCACGAGGTACCCCCTCCCCTTCCTCACCCAGCCCTGGAGTATGTTGGAAATAAAACAGAGAACTAAAGAAAGTGGAGGAACTGCCAGCCTGACCCCAACTCCATCCAGGAAAGGCGGGTGGCGCCGGGCAGTGAGCTGAGTCTCCGGGGTTCTGTAAAGCTCCAAGGACTGAAGCAGGAAGCCAGCACCAACAGGAACGTTTTCCTGGAGGAAAAGCCTGAGGAGAAATTTTATTTTTTGCTTCTCAAGTAGATTTGGAACATTGCTGTTCCTTTCCATTATAAACAGATTTTTCTTCCAATTCTGATATTCGCGGAGGCGTTTAACTCCTGTGTGTTTAAAAAAGAAGGGGATAAATAAATTCAGATGCTAAAAACACTATTTGCAGTTAATTTAAATCCATATTAGAGTAATCACAAATTCTGACAGTGATTGTAATGCCTACTTCACACAGGGATTTAACTCTCTCTACCTGAGTGGATTGTAAACTGAAGTCACTTCCTGAAGGTTGGCCGGGTGTCTCTTGCTCCCTAGGAGACAGCTGGTCTCCGGCCTTCGGTTCAGATTGATTTGCGCCCAGTGCAACTCCTTGTGTTCCCCATCAAATGAGCCCCACCCACATACTTTATCGCTTTTCGGCGATGCCATGGTTCCTTCATTACCTGGACTCAGAAACTCTGCTTGTGATTTCTGTCTGCGCTCTGTCTTCTGTGCCTTTTTGTTTCCAAATCATGTGAGTCTCCCCAGCGCCCCGCTGGCAAGTTCGTCTCCATAACCGCCCTCCCTCCCTATTCCTCGTGGTTGCTGCCCTTCCAGACTGCACGTGTTGACGTGGGTCTGCTTTCTCTCACATACACCGATCCACAGAGCTTTCCTACGCATTAAGCGTCATTCTCCTCATTTTATAGATGAATCAGCTGGGACACAAAGGACTTGATGGGCTTGTCCAGTGAACACTGACAGTTAAGTGTTGAGGCCAAGACTGGTACTGGGCACCTGGAGAGCAGGCTGCCCCGCTTGCTGTTCCCAGTGGGTTTTCCCTTTAATGCATGGGCAGACCCCTGGCTTTGTTCACTGCTCATAGCCAGGAGCTATGGACAAAGGCATTTTATTACCCATAAGGATAAGTCAGTTTGTTCCCACCAAACAGTCGGGCTGCTTACGCTTGTCCGCTCATGGCCCAATACCGAGATGCAGATAAACTGGGAAAGAAGAGAGCTTGTTTCTGTAACCGGGTACAAGGAGAAGGCCTGGAAAATATTGCCAGACAACTCAAAATGACAACATTTCCAGAGCTTATATACCTTTTAAGCTTTGTGTCTGTGTGTACATGTGCCCTCATCTAAAGACATAGTGATTAACTTCTAATCTGTAACTAAGGGATGTGCTGTGAAGCCCTTCCCCTGGAGCCGCAGTAAATTTATTTAACAGAGGTGGGTCCAGGTGATTACCTTTCTATCTTGTCTCCTGCTGAGTCATGGAGGTTAGGGGAGTTCCTTTAGACCCCCCAATACAACGTTGCTGTGAAGGTCTGGGGAGTTTCTTCAGTCCCCAATGAAACCTGGTTTAATGCTAAGCAGGTCCTGTAAAGAATTCCTTCATTATCCTGTCATGCTCCAAGGCCCAGTAGAGGCCTGGGCAGTACTCTTGGTGGGCTTTTGCTGCATGTAAGGACACTGGCTGTCTCAGCTTTTAGTAGGAAGCTTAACCACTCAGTCAGTGCTGAGTCAGTTGTGACAGAGGCCTGCCTGTCCAGCTGCTAGTGAGATCTGGCCTGCCGCAAAAATCTCCTTGTTTGCTATAAAATAGCCTCTCAAATCTGCCTAATTGCCTTATCTGGTCTCTGTCACTCTCTTCAGCTCCTCAAAACCTCGGCTCCAGGCAGATGGGACTGTTTTGTCCCTCAGCTGCACCACACACGTCCTCCAAACCTCTGCTCAGACAGTACCTCCGCCCAAGATGCCTTTCTTCCTCCTGCTGGAGTCCCTCACTTTCATGGAGTTGTTCCTGTCTGCTCACATAGATTGACGCTTCTGTGTGACAAGTGTGGCTCTTTTTTTTTTTTTTTTGAGACGGAGTTTCGCTCTTGTTACCCAGGCTGGAGTGCAATGGTGCAATCTCGGCTCACCACAACCTCCGCCTCCTGGGTTCAGGCAATTCTCCTGCCTCAGCCTCCTGAGTAGCTGGGATCACAGGCACGCGCCACCATGCCCAGCTAATTTTTGTATTTTTAGTAGAGGCGGGGTTTCATCATGTTGACCAGGATGGTCTCGATCTCTTGACCTCGTGATCCACCTGCCTCAGCCTCCCAAAGTGCTGGGATTACAGGCGTGAGCCACCGCGCCCGGCCAAGTGTGGCTCTTTAATTCAGATTGATTTGTCCAGAACTGAATTCCTCCTTTTCCTCATAGAGAGGGCCCCACGTGCTGGAAACAGGAAAAGACTTCGTTTCCCAGACGCCCTGTGGGTGACATTGGGAGCCTGTGACTGTTCCCGCCAGTGGCGTGTAGGCGGAATGGGGGCCACTTCCAGAGTTGACCACAAAACACTACTGTCTCTCCTCCTGTGGGAATCCAGGAACCCACACGCTCTAGGTGGCAGAGGTACAGCCTGGAAGCAGCTCTTATCTCTGAGTTAGCTCTCGGAGGAGACCCACCAAGTAGGGCTGCTGAAGGGGTGATGACTTTGCGTGAGGAAGACGTAAGTCACTGAGATTTGGGGTTGTTTGTTATGGTGGCTAGCGAACACTGACTGACTTGGCCGGCCTGCCTGGTTTGGTGTTCGTCCCCATCTGGATTTTAGAGTTAGTGATTTCAGTGCCACTTAGGGTTTACTTTTCTCCCCTCCCCCATTTCTTTTCACATATTCTCCTTTCTTTTCTTCATTCCCCATTTAATTTTTTGTTCTCTCATTTTCCCCCCACTTTTTTGAGGTCCCTATTTAATCTGAATTGAGAAACCACCCAAGGGACATATTCTATTAATTGCAAACATTTAATAAAAGATGGTCTGAGCTTTCCAGAAAGTGACTGTTTAGTAAGAATTTTACAGTCTGGTAGTTGCTAACAATGTAAGCCTTTTGTTCCTCCATAACCCAGTGTCTGGGCAAAACAAAGGCTCAGAGAGCAGTCACCGAATGCACATTAGAACCTTCCAGGTTCTCAACACTTCACTGGTCTTGAACAACATTGTAGGAATGGCAAGTTGGGGCCAAAAGTTACTTTCTGATCAAAGAGCCCATATGTTCATGGGTAATAAATATGATAAGCTTCCACAGCCCTATAGGCTGCAGCATGGAGGAGTGACAGACAGTCTTGATGTAGAGAATACATGTGGATGGATGTCCCAGCTTATTTGCATAGCAAAGGGCTCTTCTAGGGCCACTGACTGTTTTCTGTGGACTCTCTGTTCTTTGGGGAGCAGATAGTGTGGATGACCGTTCTTTCATCGATTTCCAGTGATATTCTTCCAAAGCACTGAGAGATTTGTGTTTGGACATTACTCCGGTTTACGTACTCTGGCCCTGGGATGATTTTTCATCGTCATGATGTCAGCCTCCGTTTTTATGCCGATGAGACAGTTATACCTGCTTTTGTTTTTTGACATGCCTTCTGTTTCTTTGTCTGGCAGGCATTAGATCATTAATGTTTCAAAATCACATGCAGCTGAAACTCTGTAAGACAGTATTTCTAGTGATGAGCTCCTTGAAATGGCAGAGACAATCCAGTCTTCTCTGTTGTCTTGGCTTCCACCGACCTCCAATTTTACTTCAAACCAGTATTGGAGGTTATCTTTGATTGATAATTATTTTTCCTGATCTCAGATGTATGAAAACCTGTCTTGTATCACGAAAACCTTGCTAGAATGTAGGCATTTCTCTCCATTACTAATGCAGAGAGCTTTTCAGTCATGATTTGTATCTTTCAGATTAAAATACTGGGAAGCATGGCCCTTCCTGAAGGCTGGCTATCTCTGCAGCAAAAATAGTTCCAACTTGGCTCCTTTGCTTTGACAGTCAATACATCATTGCACCTCTGGCTAATTAGCAGCTTCTTCCGTGGCCTTATATTTCTGCTACAGGGAGGTTTGCAAACTTTCTCCTCATGTCAGGCTTCCATCTTACGTTTCCAAGCATCCTAACTACTGAAGTTTACCTTTCCCCAGGGAGCCACTGCTGCAAATCCCACAGGAATCCCACAGGGACTCTCACTGTACGATTTGGGAGAAAATCACGGAAAATGGGAAAGAAGAAGGTAGGCAGCTAACCGTATGTCAGGCGTCCACACTCGGTGGCAGACGCAGCAGTGCCCTCTGATTCTCTCATTTAATTCTTCCTACAACTGTTCGAGCTACAATCGGGTGAGAAATTTGGTGAAGAATTTAGGGATTAAATAACTTGCTAAAGGCCATATAGCTAAAAACCAGCGGAGGTGGGTTCAAACACAGACATGCCTGACTCTGAAACCCTGGCTTCGGTCACCGTAAGGAATTAGGTGATTCTAACACTGATGTTGACACCAGAACAAAGGCCCTTTGAAACCATAAAAAGAACATGTAAGTAACTAACAACAAGGTACAAGCAGATGTAATTTGTGATGGGCAAGCACAGATTTGAGAAGCTATTCCTATTAATATCTTATTTGTCGTGAGTATAAAACTTACACGAGTAGAAGCACATTATTATATTTATTGTCACACAGAGCATGATGCAGGGTTTAGCGTGTATGAATCTGATTACTCTCTGAGGCTGTGCCCGTCATTGGTGGTGGGTGGTCAGGAGTCTGAACAAACCGTGTGCTGAAAATGGGGAGAGAGAGAAGGAGGGAGACAGAGAGGAGAGAGGGAGGTGGGTGCTTGTAATGTACGGGGTACAGGTTTAGCCTTCCCTTCATCCCCAGATCTCTTCAGGGAAGTGGAATGGGGAAGTGGGAATGAATGTCTTCAAGAGCCCACCAGGAAAGGAATGAGAGGAGTAAAAGGCACATAGCATCACCGTCCTGCATGGAAAGCCACCTCTGCCGTGGGAATAGCTTCTCCTCGGCGGATATTTTGAGAGTTTATTCTTTTCTAATTCACGGTAGTAAACTCGGCTCCCTCTTGACTTTCCCTCGCATTGTCACCCATTCGTAACCCTTCTGCCACGTCACATGTGCCTTCTCTTCCTCATCTCCACGTCCGAACCCCTCAGGAACTGTCATTCTTGAGTCCTTGGTTAATTGTCTTTTAATGTCTTTCTCCTATTTTAGAGGAATAGAACATAAGATAATATATACATAATATATATAAAATTACATGCGCACACATGCTGCACTGTATGTGATAGGTAACAGATAAAAATTACATGCACACACATGTTGCACTGTGTGTCAATAGGTAACATATATAAAATTACATGCGTACACGTTGCACTGTGTGTGAATAGGTAACATATAAAATTACATGTGTACACATGTTACACTGTATGTGATAGGTAACACATATAAAATTACATGCACACACATGTTACACTGTATGTGAATAGGTAATATATATATAATTACATCCATACATATGTTGCACTGCATGTGAATAGGTAACATATATAAAATTACATGCGTACACATGTTGCACTGTGTGTCAATAGGTAACATATATAAAATTACATGTGTACACATGTTGCACTGTGTGAATAGGTAACATATAAAATTATGTGTACACATGTTACACTGTATGTGATAGGTAACATATATAAAATTACATGCACACACATGTTACACTGTATGTGAATAGGTAATATATATAAAATTACATGCACACACATGTTGCACTGTGTGTCAATAGGTAACATATAAAATTACATGTGCACACATGTTGCACTGTATGTGAATAGGTAACATATATAAAATTACATGTGCACACATGTTGCACTGTATGTGAATAGGTAACATATATAAAATTACATGCGCACACATGTTGCACTGTGTGTGAATAGGTAACATATATAAAATTACATGTGCACACATGTTGCACTGTATGTGAATAGGTAACATATATAAAATTACATGCACACACATGTTGCACTGTATGTGAATACGTAACATATATAAAATTACATGCGCACACATGTTGTACTGTGTGTGAGAAGCACCTTGACTCTGCAGTTGAAGGTACTTTATGAAGTCACAGAAGCTTCTCAGTTCGGCTTTGCTGTGTCTCAGATGACCTATTCTTCCGATCGTTTCTCAGCACTAGTGCTGGAATGTTTTTCCACCTATTTTTGATTGTTACTGAAAAGCTGTTACACTCCTCTTCTGCTTTAGTAAACAGATGATAATCCAAACTTTTCTTACTATTTCGAGTCCACAATCACAATTGATGCTCCTATGCTCTAAATGTGGGGTTTTGGCTGATTCTACCATGTTGTTCCCTTAAATAACTTCTGGATTAATTTTTTTCATTTGCTTTTTTTCTCATACATGTACAAGTAGAATGAGCAGCTGCACAGCTGTGACATCGCGATGCTCCTCCCCAGCTATCAAAGTCACCATTTCTCCAAGAGTAAAGTCCTGTTCTCAGCCATCCCAGTGCTAAGTCCCGCCGGCGTCCACCTCAGTCAGCACCTGCTGTGTCTGATGCCCTCCCGGCCCGCGTCCACCGCAGCATTGCTGTTGTCATGGCGCTGGGCTATTCGCCTTATTTTCCTCCTTGACTTCTCCCTGGGCTGATTTTTCCCTTCCCTGTATCATTTAAACATATTTTGTTCCCCCCTTTTTATCCTATTCTGTCTCTTCCTCCACTTGACAGAAACATTCTCCCTCAAATGGGCACTCAGGACTTCTCTTGAGCCTGTATGTTCTCTGTGATTTTTGTGCTTCTCTTTATGTTCACCTTTGCTAAATAATTTCCTCTGAAGTCTAATCAGCAGCATTTCCTCTTGCAGTGCAACCTCCGTCTTCATTTGGGGATGGAGTGCTCCCCCACAGTAAGCTTCCGTGTCTGACTGTCCAGCAGCTGACTTCAAGGGGGGCCTCCAAGGGGACTCCATTTTGGTCTTCCCACTATCTCACACATTTGCACAGTGAAGAGGGATTGTTCCTGGCCCATAATTCTGAGAAGAGAATTCTGGTATATCGCATCTGACCCTTCCATTTACATCCGGTTTCACTTGGGCTGGTAACGCCACTTCCTAATTGACGTAAATTCATCCTGGCTCTACTCACGGCTCTCTGTGCCTTTCACCTTTGAAATTTCTGTTACGGGAGATTGTGAAGTAGTCATTTCTCAGAGGCAAAGACAGAATTGTCTTAGAAATCCTGAATACTTTTTTTAGAAGGGCTTTTACAGTTTGATCCTTGGAATGCTGTTGTCCATTGAAGAACAGTGAATCACTGGTAGAGACATGAGTCTCACACTGCAGCTGATGTACAGTCACGTGTAGCTTGATGACAGGACATGTTCTGAGAAACGTGCCCTTAGGTGACTTCATCATCATGCAAACATCAGAGTGTCCTTGAACAAACCCAGAGGGTGGAGCCTCTTACACCCCTAGCTGGATGATAATGTCTATTGCTCCTAAGCTACAAACCTGTGCAGCAGGTGACTGCACTGAATCCTGTAGGCAGTTGTAACACAATGGTAAGTATTTGTGTAGCTAAACATAGAAAAGGTACAATAAAAATACAGTGCTCTAATCTAAGGACCGCTGCTGTACACGTGGCCTATCATCGCCTGAGACGTCACTACGGGCACATGACCACATTACCTGTTTTGGAATCAAGACTGGACTCTAAGCCTCCCAAAAGCCACATTGCCCTGTTACTTGTTTCAGTGCTGAAAAACATTTTTGCGGCTGTGGCGTGTTTTGTGGTATATTATCTACTTATATTCCCCTGAGATTTCTCTTATGAAAACCTGTCCCTGGCTTTGTCGTTGGAGATGCTGAGCCACAATGTGTGACTTTTCCGTAATTTACCACCTCACTCATTGCAGCCCTTCTGAGAGGCTGGAGAGAACGCTGTTTCTTTTTCCATTTTCTTCTACTGATATTTTGTAAAAAATGTAGGTAGGCTTTCCCATCTTAAACGGATCGCAAAATGAGAGGCAAGTAACAGCAAACTACCAGCCCCGGCCTTGTGTCCTTTCATGCTTATTATTTACTACATGTGTCTGCCTGGAGGAATAAAGGCTCTGAGAATGCAGCTCGGAGCCCACCGTACCCACGGAGACACTGGTTGTTTCCCGGCCTTCTCATTGATGGTGGGAAGCGTCTTTTCCCAGATTCACCCATGATGACACAGACTCAAGTTTGAAATGCATCAGCACTTTCTGTCCCAAAACCTGCCTTTCTCTGGAATGACACATATTGTTAGTGTTGAGATAACACACATTGAGCCTTCATTTTTATTGCCGGCATCCTTTTATTGCCAAAAAGAGTGTGTGTGTCTGTGTGTGTGTGTATGTATGTATGTGTATTGTGTGTGTTTGTGTGTGTGCATGTGTGTATGTATGTGTGTGCATCGTGTGTGTGTGTGTGTGTGTGTATGTGTGTATTGTGTGTGTATATGTTTGTGTTTGCATGTGTGTATTGTGTGCGTGTATGTGTGTGTGTTTGTGTATATATGTGTGTATGTATGTGTGTGTGTGTATGTGTGTATTGTATGTGTGTATGTGTTTGTGTTTGCATGTGTGTATTGTGTGCATGCATGTGTGTATGTTTGTGTGTATTGTGTGCATGTGTGTATGTATGCATGTTTGTGTTTGCATGTGTGTATGTATGTGTGTATTGTGTGTGTATTGTGTGCGTGCATGTGTGTGTGTGTGTGTATTGTGTGCGTGTGTGTGTGTGTGTGTGTATGTGTGTATTGTATGTGTGTATGTGTTTGTGTTTGCATGTGTGTATTGTGTGCATGCATGTGTGTATGTTTGTGTGTATTGTGTGCATGTGTGTATGTATGCATGTTTGTGTTTGCATGTGTGTATGTATG
>CM052650.1:174124572-174139387 GCA_028533165.1 Leontopithecus rosalia | reverse complement strand
AGGTGCCTCGTCCTGGGTGAAGATGTCAGAGTGGTGTGTGAGGCACCCCCAGAGGAGGGCTGAGAGCTGCCTGCACACTGGGATTCAGGTGGGAAGAGTCAGATGACACCAAGTTTTATAAGCATGTAATTGACAGAACTAGCATATTAAAGAAGGAACTTTGGCTTTGAGAAAAATATGTCATCTATTTTGTGTAGGCAAAGCAGAGAATGAGATGAAAAGTCTGTCGCCTTCGTTTAACTTGCTAATAACTTATAAAATCTGCCCCTGACAGGGACATAAATGATAAGTAAGACACACAATTATTATGGGGTTTCTGGTATCTGTGTTTCTCTTTTCCCTAATAATTCTGAAATATAGAGAGGCTGTGTTCAGATTTTCAAGGAAGCATTAATTCTCTCAGGTCATTCTTTACAATCTGCAGCCATATTTTTGCACTTAAGCAAAGAATTTCCTTCTGGCTGGATTTTCCCTCCCTCCCTCCTTTCCTGCCTCCCTCCCTCTCTCCCTTTCCTTTTTTCTCTATTTTCTTTCTTCTTCATTTCATCCATCTCTTTCTCCCTTCTTTTTTTGTCTTTGTTTCTGTTTCCCTCTTCCCTCCCTCCCTCTTCCCTCCCTTTCTTTCCCCTTTCCTCCCTTCCTTCCTTCCTTCCTTCCTTGCCTCCTTCCTTCCCTTCCTTTCTTTCCTTCCTTTTCTCCTCCCTCCCTCCCTCCTTCCCTTCCTTCCTTCCTTCCTTCCTCCCATCCCTCCCTCCCTTCTTTTTTCTCTTTCTTCTTTACAATACATTGTACTCTGGTTTACAGGCCCTAAGAGTTAATAGTATTTAGAAGCTGACACCCTCATTTAGTCAAAATAAGGGAACGGTTTAGTTTCTAACATGGCTTTCCCTGTTTGCACTGGCAGTATTGGTTGAGAAATTCTCAGTTTTTAAACTAATGAAATTGCGCTTTATGGTTCTAGAGGAGACGCCCTACAGGATTTGCATCAAATGAATTGTGACTCATGAAGGTTTACTGTGATTTTGGAGGTGCCGTATCAATGCCAGAGCTTGGGACAAGCCCACGTAGCATGTAGGGTGGTGAGGAGCTCCTTCGCTGTTCCTGCATGCCAAGGCTCATGCTTGACTATTACTTCACATCTAAAGATAGAATGTTTTGGTTTATTTACTAGAGTAGAAGATCGAGCAACAGCAATGTGAAGGGGGCTGGCTGTTATTGCTTCCGCCTTCTACCACAGACTTCTTAATAAGACAAGAAAATAATAAAGTAAAAAGAATTTCAGGTTAACAAAAAATGTCGGAAATTCCTACCATTGGGAAGGGAATTTCTACTTCTGTGTCCTGGAAACATAACAAAGGCAAAAAAAATGAATAAACGATGTTCAAGTTTTACATTTTTCCAACTTAATAGTGAAGTGGTGTCATTGTCTGGTGTAAATCCCTGTAGTTCAACGTCTCACGCCGAGAAAGTTAAAGGACACAGACACACACGGAGGAGTTTAGGAGTGGAGGTTTACTAGGCAGAGTGAGAAAGAGAAAAGAGAGGGTTCTGAAAGGGAAAGGCCGGCCAGTGGCAGAGGACCCCAGGCTTTGTACACAGTTTGAGGGGCAGTGTCTGCTTTACAAAGGGCCCGCAGATTGTGATCAGGTGTGACGTTTACACAGCATGCAGAGGAGGCTGGCCACGCCAGGTCACTATTATTATGCAAATGGACTTTCCACGTGATTGGTGCCATCTTGTCTGCTCCTTACTGCACACGTGGCTGGCAAAGAGAAGGGGAGATGGGCTGGGTAGCTTCTTCCTGCTGGTGTGCAGCCCACCTGTCTGTGTCTGCAGCTCAGTTTTGCAGCTCATTCTTAGAAAGTGACTTTGGAACTTTTCATTAAAACGGAAAATCTTTACCGAGGACTTCTGTACCTTCACTATCTGCTTAAGTAATTTCTTTTTAACTCCAATATCCACAACAGGACTAAACAATGAATTGTAATGTCTTAAAGTCAGGGTTGATTAAGGTATGATTTAGAAAGGTGACGGGGTTCTGGATAGAGACCCCGAAACACGTGACCTTGGCATTTGAGGAAGCGGCAGATGCAGAAAGGTCACTCTCACCTTCCCCTTGCTCCATCTCCCATGAAACAGGCCATAAAATAACTCTGACCTTCCTCTAAAGCAGATCATAAGACCTTCACTTCAGACTACCCTCCCTATACGCTAGAAAAGGAACATCTTCGTCCTTTAAGACGCAGAGATGCCAAGAGGAATCTGAAGAAACAGGCCTTGCTCAATTTCTCCCCATTTATTACTAATGTATCAAGGCTTTTGGTCTCCAGTCATATGTCCCCGCTACACCCTTCTTTACAACTTCAGCATAAAAATTCACAGGGTTTCCTGTTTTGTTAGGTCTTCACATCATGTAAAACTTGCAATAAATGAACGTGTATGTCTTTCTCTTGTTCATCTGTCTTTTGTTTTAGGAGTCTAAGTTATGAACCTGACAACAAGAGGGGAAAACAGTCTCTAATCATACTTCACGATCGCCACGATCATGATGCAGAATGTGTCCCTCACTCCAATTCTCCGTGCCTCGTGGCAGGGGGTCCTCTCTCCCGAGGCCCAGCCTTCACAGCCGCCCATCTGCTCTCCCCCGAGACCCAGCCCTCGCAGCCACCCATCTGCTTTCTGCTCCTAGCGTGGCCTTCTCTAGAAGGGCATCTGAATGGAATCATACAGTCTGGGCCTGGATTCTGTCACTTGACTAACATTTTTGATTTTCACTGTTGGTTGTATCAGACATTGTTTCCTTCTCACGGCTTAGTAAAATTCAGATGTATAAATGTACCACGATTTATTTACCCGCTGAAGGAAATTCTGATTTTTTTCTTCTGTTCTTCCAGTTTTGGGCTACTGAGGGTAAAGCTGCTGGAATATCTGCATGCAAGTATTTATGCAAACACACGTTTTTATTTCTCTCCGGCAACTATCCAGGAGTGTGATTGCTAAGTCTTGCGGGAAATATTTGTTAATCTTGCAGTCCTACAAGCAATTTATGAGAATTCCAGTTACTCCTCATCCTCAGCATCATTCCGTATTTTCCACGTATTATAAATTTAATTAATATTCTATACATTGTTTCAAATATTATATATAGCTTTGCTGTGTCTGTCCAGCTGCAGAGAGTTATTATCACAGCCAATCCAGCTCCTCTAGCTCAATTTTCATTATAGTTCTGAGGACAGGTTAGTGTTATGGAAATCATTATTTGCTTCTGCTTAGAGCAAAGGCATTAATTACAGCTTCTATTAGAATTTTTTTCCTTTTATTAAACCAATATTGATTGACTGCCTAGAATATGACAGATATAAATAACACCTGATTCCTGCCTACTGGGAATTATGCTCCTGTGGGAGAGATGGACCAATAATCACAATCGCAAGAGAATGTGGTTCATGCTGAACCTCAGAGGAGGAGTGGCTGATCTGTTCAGCATGAGGCCTGAGGTGTTAGCAGTATTCCTCATATCTAAAGGCAGAGGTGACTCTGGAATGGCAGGGGAGTTGTTGAAGCTCATGTACGTGGTTACGAGGTTTTTTTCCTCCGACACCAAAGATGTGGTAATTTTTCAGCACTGATTCTGCAATTCCGCACCACCGAGTGTTCAACAATTCACTCCATTCTGACACTTGGTTCCACAAGACTGCCTCCCTCCACTTCAGATGGCAGCACAAACGGGTTGTCCAGGCTACCCACATTTTTGCCTGGCTGACAACAAATTTGGAGGTTCCCTTGACATCTCCTTGTGTGGGTTTCAAAGCTCACTAGAATGACTCCTAGAACTCAGAGAAAGCATTACTTACTAGTATTGGTTTACTCTGAAAGACATGGCTCAGGAACAGTCACATGCAAGAGATGCACAGGCAGGGACTTGGGGTGTGTGCATGCCCGGAGCTGCCACACGCTCCCTGGGTTCCTGCCCGCCTGGCACCTTGAGGGGTTCCTCATCTGAGAGGTTCTCAGGACCCCATCGTTTATGGGTTTTAATGGAGGTTTCATTACACAGCATAATTGATCAAGTATTGACCACTGGTGATTGAGCTCAATCTCCAGCCCCTCTTCCCTTTTCAGAGGCAGGGGAAGTCGGGCTGAAAATGTCAACCTTCTAGGGGCCCAGCAAGAGTCACCTTCTTAACTTAGACTCAGTAGTGTTGGAATGGGCTTACAATGAGCAACAGAAGACACTCCTTTCACTTCAGAAATCCCAGGGCTCCGGAGCTCTATGCCAGGAACCAGTGTCAGTGACCAAATGTATTTTCTATAACACCATAGAAGTCTAGCTTATTGACAAGAAAAAAGAATCATTCATGACATTTGTTAAAATGATAAAACAGAGTTCATTCAGGGGGCCTACCTTGATAAGTAAAGAGATCACTGCCATGGGCTTTCACAGTGGGGGAGAGAAATTGGGCTCAGCTCCAAACACATCACGAGCAAGTGGGGTTGCAGTTAGCAGAGGTTGCATCTCTGCAATCCAGCCCGAGAGACAGAGCAAGACTCCATCTCAAAAACAACATCAACAACAACAAGCTATAAAGGAACTTTCTGATCTTCCCCAGAATTAGGTCTTAAGATCCGCATGTGATAGATGCCCACCTTATACCCAGAAGTAATGAATGTCCTTGTCTCTCAGCACATGAGGACACTGGGAAGCATCTGAGAATTCCTGCAGGCCTGGTTAGAAAACTGTTGCCTCTGCTGCTGTTAGGTCCTTCCTCCTTGGTCCAGTCATACTTCTCCACAGCCATCCACTTCCTGCATCCAGCGTCAGATGCACAGATCACGCTGTTCCTCATGTCACCTGAGACTTGCTTTGGTAAATGTGTAGCTTTCTGCCTGCTAATCTCTTGTTACATGGGCTTTGGCCACGAACCTAGTGATGGGTACGAAAGGAAATATTTCCTCCCCCATCCGTCACTGTGATATGTGTGATGAGGGGTCAGCTTAGAGACGCCACTAAATCCCATCTCTTCACAGAGACACAAAACCTTTATTTCGAGCCAACAAAATATCCCTAAACCTACTCCTCACTTGGAAAGACAAAAGCTACTGTGATGTGGGCAAAACTAAGCTCAGCAAGAAAATGCTGTTGGTGCCTCTACTTTTTCTTTCTCAGTGAAAAATGCAATATGGTTAAATCCTTTCCCCGCATAATCTCTTTCTGATGTAATATTTTGTCTTCAGCCACATGGGACTTCAATATCTGAACATAAAGTTGAAAACCTTGGGAGAGTTACTTGTAATCTGGGGTCGATAGAAAGCCTTTCCATGGGCTTTTCTGAGGGTAAACATCCAACCCCTGTGGGTTTGTAGGACCTCTTGGTACAGTCTGAAGTCTTTTCTGCCTCCATAAAGGTTTAGGAAAAGCTCAGATTCTTCCACAAACGAGTTAATTGAAAGCCACAAACACAAACACCTATTACGATTGTTTTGTCAGTGAATAAAAATTACTGATAATGTGGAAATATATTTTCATTTTGACTATGAAAACAAATATTTCTCTTTTACAGGTTTCCTGTTAAGTTTATGTGCACAACAAAAGGTTACATGCAAACACAAACACACACATACATACACACAAACACACACGTGTGCACACACACACGTGTGCACACACATACACACATACACACAAGTATATACACACACATACACACACATACACACACACACACACTTGACTGGGATTCTGAAAACCAAATTATTATTGTTATTCTTATGGCCTGTTTTTACTTTCACTGGTTTTGTTGAGATGAGGCAGGCGTTGGATGGGAGTTGAATGTGGTGTAGGAGAGGATTTCAATTTTAGAACTCTCTTTGGCTTTATGCAAATTTTCAGCCAACTGGAAACTTTTTGAGGAAAAACAAAGAGAAAGAGGTGCTTTTAGACCTTCAACTGTAAGACAGTTTCACAAAATTATTTTTTAATTTTTTCCTTAAAATATGGCTGTACTTTTTAGTATATTATTTTGGCTCACCTGCTTCTCTATGTATGTTAATAAATAGAACACACTGTTTGCCTTTGGCACTCTGTACACTGTTGTTTATCTCAGTGCATGTTGTTAGGGTGTCCACAAGGTGACTGGATTATGAGGTGACGGTCCTTGGAAGCCTATCTGCCATCTAAGCCCTGTGAGTGTTTTCCTTTACTAATGTTGGGGGGATACTTCAGAAGAGGCACAGCAAACATATGAACGTTTTATTACAAAGTTGCCAGTATTTGTCCTTAGAACAGGTCCATTGACAAAGGCGCTGCAGGATTTGAAAGGTTCCCACTGTGATGTCACGGCAACATTACTGAAATTCTTACCTCTCCAAGTGGGGTGAGGGATGGTAGAGGGTGGGGATGTTCTTGCCAGAACACACTGCTTAATAATTTTCTTTTAGTAGCAGCATAGAGTCACGTTCCTATGATCAAATACTATTCCAAATGAATATGAAATGAATTCATAACGACAGAATATTAAAGACCCTATCCAATAAAAGCAGATTAAATGTCAGATCTTCTTTAGGGCTTCTGTAATCCAAGTTCTTTTTGTGGTTTTGTGACAAATCCTTTCATTCTGGCACTTGAACCTAAGACTCTTAGGTCTATTCTCATTTGAAACAAAGGGGGATTTAATTATTTTTAAAGTAGAATTTATGGTCTGGTGGGTAAGACTCATAAGTAGAATCTGGAAAGCCTTTAATTTTAATGTTGGAATGATGGACATCTCTGATCTTTCACAGAGTGGTAAAGCCCAGTGACTTAGTTTCCATATAGGTTAAAAACAGAATCCCATAAAATGGGTAAATATTTGTAATGGTGTAGATCGGTAACATTTATCAGGTGACATCAGGATTCTTAATACTCTGGAGTGGGCTCGTGTAATTCTGAAAAAAGTACAGTCACTAATTCTAAGCAAGTTACTCCATCAATTACAATTGATTTAATTAGTTAATATTTGAGAAATATTTTAGAGACGGAAGGCATAGTGGGATATAATTATATCCGGGCCTGCAATAAACCAGACTTTGGTAGTATTCTGGTTTTTCAGATGAGAAGTATATTGCATGGATAGGAAAGCCCAGCAGGAGGGAGCTTCCAGAATGCCCATCCCGGGTGACTTCCAGGGAATCCTAAAGCGTCAGATCCAAAAGCAGCACGACTCTGCCACGAAAGAGTTGATTCAGTAGACAAATGAAATTAGCCTGCAAAACCTAGAAATAACTTTCATTTTATTTTATTTATTCTAAATAATTTATAATTTATTATTTCCAAGTGCATGTATGGTCCTGGTTATTGGAATGTAAAATAAAAATGGAGAAACAAAATTTAGCTACCAGAAACCAAATCTAAGTGTTCATATTTCAGAAAACTGTACGCTTTCAAAGCTCAAGTCAGGTGTTTGTCGTATTTGAAGAGTTTTGTGTGAGAGATTATAGCATGTAGACCCTTATGTTGGGTTCGGATATGAAAGATATGGTCTCATACGTAACTCCATTTTGGTTTATTAATTTGCAGACCAAAGAGTTCCAATTGGAATTCTTCATAGCCAGAGTACTTACGGTACAGTAATCAGTACTGCTATTAAGGATGACTTAAGACAAAACAATACTGTGATGGATTCTAGATGATGAGATCAAAGATTTACGTTCAACAATACTGATTACATTTTAACTACTGATTCTTGTTACACAGGTTTTGGTGCTTTCAAGGATCACATGAAATAAAGTAAGTTGTTAATACTGAAAAAGATAATAAAATATAAAACATCACAAAACAAGTATCATGTAAGGCCCTACAATAGAAAACAGTAAGTGGGACCCGTGTATATTTGCATTAAGTCATTAAACTAAATCTATTTCTTTTTTGATAGGATACGACATCGAAGCTTTCTACAACTAGTTTGTAAACTAGTTGTAGAAATAGGGGCTGGCATATATCACATTTGCAGAGGTTTTAGTTCACTTCAACATCTGTATTCGGGATATGTTGATGAATCAGTATTAGCCTTGGGGAGAATCTAGTAGTATGACAAGGGGTTAAGTGATTTATCATCTTCCATTTTATGTATATATTTTTATCAGTGCCTTCGTTATTGAAAGTACTCAACAAATACGTGTTGAGAAAGAAAGTGGTCAATTTATATAAAGCATGGACAGTGTGCTTAGCGGGTAACGACAGTTGAAGAGGCAGATGTTCAGAATGAGGTTTTTAGGTTACATTAGAGGGTGAGACCAACCAGGTAGAGCTTTACAGGGGTTGAAGCAAAGTTATGGCTGTAGTTAAAAGAACTATCGATGTGAATATCAGGCAGTTACCGATATTGATGTAAATATCCTGACAGCAGTTCCTGGGGGCAAGGCCAGGGGACGGAGGTAGGATGTCAGTCAGCTGCTACAATTACTACCTGCAGGGACTGTGGGTTATTGCATTCTAATCCTCAGGAATTAGCCTGGCATCTGGGCACGAAGGGCACTCATCAAAGGTTTGTTTAATGTGGCAGACTGTGTTTTCTAACCATGTGTGATCACAATTTCTTCCACAGGCTCTTCTATACCTGACCCCTGTCAAGCAATAGAGTCCACCTCTCCTCCTCCTTTAATAGGGGCAAGTATAATAACTTCTTTGACCAATGAAATGCAGCCAAAATAATACTGTGCTGGTTCTGGATGTAGCCCTTAAATACTCCCAAAGCTTCTGTTTCCTGCTTTTTAGAACTCAGCTGCCATTTTAGAAGTGTGACTACTTTGGGATTCTCAAGCTATTAAAAGTCCAAGCCATGGATCACCTGGGGTCAGGCGTTTGAGACCGGCCTGACCAACACAGTGAAACCCCATCTCTACAAAAATTAAAAATTAGCTGGGCATGATGGTGGCTGCCTGTAATCCCAGCTACTCGGGAGGCTGAGGCAGAAGACTCTCTTAAACCTGGAGGCAGAGGCTGCATTGAGCCGAGATTGTGCCACTGCACTCCAGCCTGGGTGACAGAACAAGACTCCATCAAAAAATAAAAAGGCCCAGCTAAGTGGCAGTTTCCTTAGAGTTGGAGAGGAGCACATGTGGAGGCCAGTCGGGGGAAGGGTCACTGAAGGGAGTGAAGACCCCAGGCTGGAGACGCGTCCCAGGTGGCTTCCGGATGACTCCAGCCCCACTGCTGTCTAACTACTTGGGAGATTCTAATCATCAACTATGATAAGGCCAGTCAAACCAGAGAACTAAGAAATAAACTAATAAGCTGCTGGGTTAAGTCATTAACTTTGGGAGTAAACTTTAATGTAGAAACAGGTATCACTGAATGACTGAAAGAACTGTAATTAGATCCTAGAGGAGTATTGATGTGGATGGCATCCATATGCAATTTCTATTTCTGGGAAGGGGAAGAAAAATGGGAAAGAAAATATGCTAATTTCATTAAACTGTAAAGTGCTTTTTAGTCCATTTTTTGCTGCTATCACGGAATACCACAGACTGGGTAATTTATAATGAATAAACATTTATTGACTCACATTTCTGGAGGCTGGAAAGTCCAAAATCGAGGGGCCACCATCTGACAAAGGCCTTCTTGCTGTATTATAACATGGAGAAGAAATCCCACGAGGAGCAGAGAGAGGCAGGAAGAGAGAGACCTTCTGCAGTAACAGCAGCAGCTCATGCATGAAGGCAGCGCCCTCACCACCGAAGCACCTCTTAAAGGTCCCACCTCCCAGTATCATCACAATGACAATTAAGTTTCAACATGAGTTTTGGAAGGGACAAGCATTGAAACCAAAGCAGCTTTTACATGGAAGACTGAGTAAGCTGAGTTCGCTGTACCCCACAGGCAGAACTGAGGGCAGCAGTGAAATTTACTAGGAAACCCCTGCCCTTTAAAATTAGAAATGTTGCAACATTGTAATGACAGGTGCTATCACTAATGAGACCAGCTACTTTGGCAGGCTGTGAGTTACCCATCAAGACATTTTTACCCAGCAAAAACTCAGAGGTTACCCACCAAGCATGCAGCAGGAGGGAGTAATGTTTTGGGGTGGGTTGTTGGTGGGTGGAGGTGTGGAAAAGTTGAACCAAGGTACAAGAATAACATTGGTTGACTCTAGAAAGAGTGTGTTTACATTTGAGTTTCAAAGGGCGTTGATCTTAGCCCACAATGTTAGAGTATTGTCATTTAGACATGATTTATTACACATACACTTCAACTATAAAGATGTTACGTGGAAACTCATGGAAGCTACATTTCTGTTTATTAACTTAGGAGAAGCCTAATACTTACATATCTTTGTGAATTAAAGAATTAAGTCAATTATCTACAAAATTTAGACTTTTCTGTGCTTTTATTTATTTTATAACAGCAAATGTAGTATAGAATAATTGTTTACAAATGTCACACATGGAATCACCCAGGAAGCTTCTTTTAAAAAATCCTAATATCCAGGCTATTCTCTATAATAATAAAGTCAAAAACTTAAAAAACAAATTGTAAAAAATAAAAATCCAGAAAGAGTATTGTTGAAAATAATCCACAAGCTATAGAGACGGTCTGGAAGGCAACAAGTATGACCACATTAGAGAAACTCACTCATGAAAACAAGACCCCAGGAGCTGGAAGTCTCTCTGTTCTAAGGTCTGTGTGATTTAGAGGGTCTAGAGTGTTTTGGTAACAAGGAACTAGTGGAGGCCACAGCTACAAGAAAATGCACTGGACCAAATGCCTGGGTGTTTATTCATTTTACCTCCGTGTTATTATCCATATCTGCAAATGAAGGAGATTGGTGTTACCACTTGAGATTGGTGTTACCACGAGGGCCAGTGTTTCAGTGTTTTTGATATTCTTTGAACCACTGCATGTAGGCAAGTCCTACAGGTTTTGTAATACTTTAAGACCTATAACACTTTCTTAGTTATAAATGAACATGCTAGAAGAGTTATTTATTTGAGACAAGTTTAATAGCTGAACATTTAAAAAAATAGTAGTGTTTTATATGTAATATTGCCTTGGCATTGATTCTCTGTTCAATATTTTGAAGAGTAAAATATGGTAATTCATGTTGCAAATTAAGAGAAGCTAAACCCAATTTAAATGACAAGGTAATTTAAAATGACTTATTTCAGTAATAAAACAAATTTCGTTCATCTCTTCTATAGCTTAGTCTTCTCTGAGAACTCATCTATTTTGCTTTACTGCACCGACTGGATGAGCTGTTGATGAAGAAATTGGAAAACTTTTTTGAAGTGAACCAACTTTTACGTGTCTTCTGTCAAGAGTCGGCTTTCAGGGCCGGGCGCGGTGGCTCACGCCTGTAATCCCAGCACTTTGGGAGGCCGAGGAGGGTGGATTATGAGATCAAGAGATCGAGATCATCCTGGTCAACATGGTGAAACCGCGTCTCTACTAAAAATACAAAAAATTAGCTGGTCATGGTGGCGCATGCCTGTAATCCCAGCTACTCGGGAGGCTGAGGCAGGAGAATTGCCTGAACCCAGGAGGCGGAGGTTGCCGTGAGCCGAGATGGCTCCATTGCACTACAGCCTGGGTAACAAGAGCAAAACTCCATCTCAAAAAAAAAAAAAAGAGTCAGCTTTCATTGTCTTCCCACAATTATGGGACACTTCAAATGTCAGAACTACATGGATTCTCTTGTGGATGGAGGAACTATCCCAAGATTGGCTTTGATTGCGATGTTTACACTCTTCTTGATTTCATCGAATGCCATCATTAGCTTAAATTGTGTTTGCTGGAGCCACCAGATACACTTCAGTGACTCTAGTATTAATAGAATATTGACAGGAATAATAGCTATTAGCCCAAATAGCTTCAGAAGATGAATCGTTTGCCCACAGACAACAGATAAGTAGCCTGCAACGCTTCTTGAGTGGGCGCTGTGTGTTAATGCTTTCCCAAAGTTTGATTCGAAAACCTGCTCTTTAATTGGTTACTATGTCAATACGGTAATACTATCTACTGGATTAGCACCGTACATGCCATTAGTTTATTAAGGTAACATCATTGGCATGCAATAACATGATTTATAATTTTTCAAAACAGTCCTTTTAAAAGACATGGAATTGACATTGAATGCATTTCCTAAAAGTGTGATGAAGACTCTGATGTGTCACATTCTGTAAGTCTCAACGTTTCTCGGACAGGTTAGAACTCGCCGGTATTTACTCTGTGTTACCCATTCAGCTCTATGTTCTGTTACACGTTTCTATCATTTGATATTTTTAACATCTTATTGCCCTTATCTGCTGATGTGCCCTGCGCCCAGCGCCGAGAGTCCAGCCTGCCCATCTACCATGTAAACAGACAATATTTGTGTTTGTTGGAATGAATTAAAAAAAAGACTCAATGGTTAGGCAATCACATTAAAATATCTATAGTAAGTTTGAACTTAAGCAAAAGGCCGGGCAGAAACTATAGGACTAAAATGTGGTATGACATACAGAAAACTAGTAAACGTTTTGTTTTTAATAAGCTCCCAGGCATGAACAACACTATGCCTCTGTTAAATCAGGATCAGCTTAAGTGCCCCTCACATATTTTCTGTTTAACCTAACGGTTTCTTTGTATGTAGTGAATTGAACTATAATCTAAAGGAGGTGTAAACAGACTATAACCTACTCTTGTACCAATCGCCCAGCTTCGGTCAACCCAAGGGGGCCAGCTGTTCAAACCACATTCAGATAAGGCAAACACTGTGCTGTAACCAATCCAGCTGCTTCTGTGCCTCATTTCCATTTTCAGTATGTGACTTTCGTTTCTCTGTCCATCAGTCTGCTACCGTGTGGCCGTGTGGGAGTCTCACTCACCCTGCTCTGGTTTGGAGGGCTGCCTGATTGGCAAATCGGTCCTGACTCAGTTAAATTCTGTTGAATTTAATTTGGCTAAGATTTTTATTTTAACACATTACAGATGCGAAGATAAACAATGATAAGAATATGTCAAAACCCTTCTGGGGAGCACTGAACGCCTCTTGCTGTGATTCTACGATGCAGTTCAAACACCATATTTTGTTGGCAACTTCCTGAGTGATACTGGAAGCACAGATATACTGCATTTCTGGGCAAAGAACCATGATATGCCCTGTAGATTTGGAATGAATGCTATTAAGATAACCCGTCTCTCTCTGTAGCGGGCAGCCAGCCATGTGTGTCGTCTCTTCCACTTTATCACTGGGAATGACTGGGCGCGGGGCAGCAATGTCGATGGGCATCGATCTGTTTCAGAAATGAATTAACTCAGTGTTGCAAGGACTGAGGAACGACTTCAGGCATTCCCTTTTAAAAAGATGCTATCTCATTTTCTTAGTAAAGAGATGAGAAAAAGGTGGAAATTGAGAGAAGCAAAGTAAAAACTCAAATAATGTGAAGTAAGTCTGAAGGAGATATTTTTCCCCCTCCTATAATCTATTTACTAGCTGATAATCCTGCAGTGAAAGATTATGTTTTCCAACCAGCGAGAGTTAAGACAAATATATGAATTGTTGATTTGGAAGGAGACTAAAAAATTATCCCTGTCGTAATTTTTTTTCATTTTACATCCTCCCTAAAATAACTCAGAAAAATATTACTTTTATAAAATACTGCAGTGAACACAGCCCCGGAATTCCGGTATCATAACAACTTTCAGATGGAGGCAAAAAGTAATATTCCAAAATCTTAGAAACCATCAGTATGAGTAAAAATCTGACTTTGAATATTGGACTGCAGTGCTATTACTTCCCCTCGGTGGTGTGTTTCCAATTTTAGGGACGGGGGAGGGGACGGACAAACTGCTCACACACACCTTCTCCGAACATCAGCCCCATTCGTCTCGATGGATCTAATGGCTTTACTTTCAAGCTTCATGCCCTGAGATTTTTAATAATCTCGATTTCTATCAGAAACACCCCCACCATCAAAACTATGTCTTATGAACTAATTTCTTTTGATTTGTAGAGTGACAGGGTAAATAAAATTAAATTTATCATGTGTTGCATGACACCTTCATTAGGCCAATTAGAGAGAATGGTTTTAGTGGGTAACACGTGGGCAGTCACGGTCCTTCAGAGCTTCCCACTGGCACTGCTGGGCCAGAGTGTGGGTGACAGAACAAAAAGATTCTGTCCAAATTTCTTGGCAGGCCCCGTCAGGCAGGCTGTGGGAGGAGAGAAGGTGATGGATGCTTCAATAGATTATTAAGAGGCTATTTCAACATTAAAAATATGGGGCAATTATATGAACACTACGTGCTACCAAAAGTAATATATAATAAAAATATTCTGAGACAGAAAAACACATTCAAATGCAAATGAAGGGAACCAAAATGAGAAAATAAAGAGCGAAATAGCAAAAGTTAAAACTTGGGTATGTTTCTGTGACAATAAATCGCTCTTCTCCATTTGAAAAGCAACTGAATGTCTCTGCGTGTTACATTATGTTCGATTTAAAAATTCTTAGAGTTTGAGGATTTTTTTAAAAACAAAGTTGTAGACACATCCCAGCGTAATAATTTACTGTTAACTACGTTGTGTTCCATATAGAGTGCTATATTCAGGAAGTGCCTTTTGGATTTTGGTTAGGAAGAAAATTTCAACAAGCCTGCTGCAGAGACAAACTTCTAGGACAAAGACTTTTTTGAAATAGAAAGTTGGAGTTTTGGCCAGGCACAATGGCTCACGCCTGTAATCCCAGCACTTTGGGAGGCCAAGGTGGGTGGATCACAAGGTCAGGAGTTCGAGACCATCCTGGTCAACATGGTGAAACCCTGTCTCTACTAAAAATACAAAAAATTAGCTGGGCACAG
>CM052650.1:174088595-174102253 GCA_028533165.1 Leontopithecus rosalia | reverse complement strand
ACTGGTAAAAATGCACCTTCCCGCTAGGACGTGGCCTTTTCTTAGTCGCTCGGTCACCACTTGAGCTCTTCTTTCCTGGTCTTCTTTGAAGTTTTCTTCTCTCCTCCTCCCTCTGCTGGTTCCTTGAGCCTTGGGCTCCCCCGGGACTCTGTCCTACGTTCTCTCCTTCATTGTCTCCCAGGATCATCTCATCCAATCTCACAGCTTCTATTATCATCCACAGCAGAAATTATTAACCTGAGGCTGGTGGATAAACCTCTGGGGCCTGTGAGTTCCCTGAAATTATATGCAAATTTGGTGTATACGTTCATAGCTTCTGCCAGGTTGGCAGACGGGCCCTAGACACCCAGCTCTGTTGATGTGGGTGATTCCCAGGTCTGCATGTTCCTGAGGGTCAGAGGCCAGCTCTGACTGGCCCTGGGCACCGTGGCTTGGCGATCTCACAGCTGCATGAAGCTTAGAGCAGTCTTGACCTAATCCCAGTTCCCCGGCCCCTCCCTGCATCTCCACCTTCCGCTTTTGTGTTCCTGTCATAGTATAGCATCAGCACCAGCCCGGCTGTCCAACCAGAAACCAGGGACTTCCAGACTCTTCTCTCTCCCTCACTCCACACAGCCATCCCATGTCCTGTGGGCTTCTTCTCCAAAACCTCTCTCAAACTTATTCCCTTCCCTGCACTTGCCCCGCGCCTGGCCTTGGTGGCTCTCCGCAGCCTTCAGTGCACACAGAAGCTTCCTGACTAGGCTTCCTTCAGTGTCACTTCTATGTCTTTTCTCCGTGGAGGTGAGAGAGCATGCATTTTTTTTTTGAGACGGAGTTTCTCTCTTGTCACCCAGGCTGGAGTGCAATGGCGCGATCTCGGCTCACCGCAACCTCCGCCTCCTGGGTTCAGGCAATTCTCCTGCCTCAGCCTCCTGAGTAGCTGGGATTACAGGCATGCGCCACCATGCCCAGCTAATTTTTTGTATTTTTAGTAGAGACGGGGTTTCACCATGTTGACCAGGATGGTCTCGATGTCTTGACCACGTGATCCACCCGCCTCGGCCTCCCAAAGTGCTGGGATTACAGGCTTGAGCCACCGTGCCTGGCCTGAGAGCATGCATTTTCTAACATACAATCTGATCACATCAGCTGCGTGTGGTGGCTTAGACTGTAATCTCAGCACTTTAGGCGGCTGGGGTGGGTGGATCACTGGAATTCAGGAGTTCCAACCCCGTCTCTACTAAAAATACAAATATTAGTCAGGTGTGGTGGTGGGCACCTGTAGTCCCAGCTACTCAGGAGGCTGAGGCAAGAGAATCACTTGACTCTGGAAGCAGAGGTTGCAGTGAGCTGAGATTGCACCACTGCACTCCAGCCTGGGTAACATAGTGAGATTGTTTCAAAACTGAATGAATGAATGAATGAATGAATGAATGAATGAATGAATAAGTACATATCTGATGACATCATTGCCTGGCTCAGAAGCCATTCCAGGGTACTCCAGAGTGGAACACCGCAAGGATTACACAGTCTCCCGTAAATTGTTTCATGCTCTGGCCCCAGGATCATGACACTCACTGTAACCTCCCACATTCATTAGCGTCTCAAACATGCCGTGCTCCCTGGTACATGTGTCCTTGAAATATGCTTCCTCGCTCTGCTACCAACCTCCCCTTTCTCATCCAGCCCGCCTCACAGCACCCCCAGCCCTCACTTCTTTCCTTCATCAGCTCACGGCTCCTCATTCTTCATTTCTTCTTCTCCTTAAGGCAGGTCTGATTTCCTCAAAGAGGGAAGATCTCCCTGCTGTCAGTTCCCCCATAGCACCTCCCCATTTGTGATATCTGGAATTCACTACCTTGTGGTGATGCGGTTGTGCCTCTTCCTCCAACAACCGTCCACCTACTGAGGGCAGGCATCACATCTGTATGTACATTGTATTCCTAGGATCTAGAATTAGGCTCTCGGCTCAGCACTCAGTAGGAGCTGTGCAAAGGCTTAGTAACCAGTCAGGAACCCATGTGCGTGGGGCAGACAGTGGGATGTGCAGGGAAGTCACGCTGTTGGTTACGTTGTCACCCAGCAAGTAGGGCTCAAGCTTGTTCAGAAAAACACATGGGATGTGGCTTACGCAAGTTAAGAAAGCATAAACAAAAGATGGAAAAACATTCTGGGAAAGGTGAGCTGATTAAAGATATGATCAGTGAGTAGAGGAGCTGCAGGTTTCATGCAAAGCAGATCATTTCCCACATACAAAGACAAGGGTAGAAAAATTAATAAATAATTTATTGCTCACATTTTTGGCTTTGAAGGCCATAGAGTTAAGTCATTACAGCTACTTAACTCTGTTTTTGCACTGTGAAAGCAGCCACAGACAAACACATAATCAAATAGGGGTGGCTGTTCTCCCAGAAAACGTTATTTCTAAAAACAGACACGGAGTCGGCCTGTTTTAGAAATAACGTTTTCTGGGAGAACAGAACTTCTTTAAATCCTTGCTTTTACAGGTTAGGCATTAATAAGGTGGAGAGACTGCAGTTGTCTGGAAACTCTTTCTAAAGGCTCTGAAGTATTTATGAGTTATGATTTAGCGGCAATGTTACCTATATGAGTTGATCTATGTTTTGGCAGTTTGTCTATTTAATACATATTGCATTTATTTCTAAAACTTGATTGGAGGTCCTGTTATGTAATGATTGTGAATTGTAGATTGATACTTACAAATAATCATGTAATTTACTTAGACCAGTCTTAAAAACTAGAAAACATAAAACTAAATGACAAATTTTCATCACTTTGGTCATGAAAATATACAGCAAGAGATTCCTGTATGAGACCCATCCCTAACGAGGGAGCGGACAGGACAGGCTTGGTTCTGGGCCGACCAAATGTCAGCGTGAAAATTTTCCCACTGATGGTAAGACACAGCCAGCCGAAGGGGCCAAAAGAGACATGCGTCCACAGTACAAACCCACAGGCTTGCGAATGACATCAGCATCTGGCTGGGGAAGAAAAAGAAGGCTTTTGACTTACAGTTCAGCATCTGTTGCAGCATCAGCAGCAACAACAACAAAATTGTTCTAAAAGAGTAATGCAAAACAGATAGGATCGAAGAAGACGGGGGACGGAACGAGTTTGAGCACGGAGAGTTCAGCAGTGGCCTGCCCAGGACCGTGTGGATTTTAATGCCACTTCAGGGCAATAAAAATGAGATGTCCCACCGTCTTAAAGATTTGGGGCTTCTAATAGAATAAGCATTTGATTAATAAAACAGCATGCACTATAAAGCACAAGGGATCATAAAAGGCTGGTTTTTAACGACCTAAGTACTTTGCATCTTCAAGTCTTTTATCACCTTGTAAATCACCTCTGGAGAGAAGTAACTGCAGTGACACGGCAGACTTCCATGACCAGCCTGTCCACCTTGGGACCTCGCTCCAGATTCTTTGTTTTTTTTTATTGCATTTTAGGTTTTGGGGTACATGTGCAGAACATGCAAGATAGTTGCATAGGTACACACGTGGCAGTGTGTTTTGCTGCCTTCTTGCCCTTCTCCCACATTTGGCATTTCTCCCCAGGCTATCCCTTCCCCCCTGCCCCCCAAGCTGTCCCTCCCCTATTTCCCCCCAGTAGATCCCAGTGTGTAGTACTCCCTTCCCTGTGTCCATGTGTTCTCATTTTTCATCACCGGCCTATGAGTGAGAATATACGGTGTTTCATTTTCTGTTCTTGTGTCAGTTTGCTGAGAATGATGTTCTCCAGATTCATCCATGTCCCTACAAAGGACACGAACTCATCGTTTTTGATGGCTGCATAATATTCCATGGTGTATATGTGCCACATTTTCCCAGTCCAGTCTATCATGGATGGCATTTGGGTTGGTTCCAGGTCTTTGCTGTTGTAAACAGTGCTCCAGATTCTTAAGTGTATTGCCTGGCTGACCCCGGTGGTGGTGGGGCCATTATTAAGGGGAAAGGAGGGCTGGGCGCTGTCGTGGACGTAGTTTTAGTAAATGTCTCTGGACAAATTCACCCCTCCAAGGGCATCTTCCCTCCCTTGCTGTCTCTGTTCTGCAGTCCAGCATGCCACAACGGCCAGGCCGGTAGACTGCTGGGCTCTGCATCTTGTAGCTTTCAATAACACACTTGGTGCATCGGGTTTCTGTCAGGCAGCCGGTGGTTGAGTTAGGGCTCTTCCGTGCGCTTTTCATGTCCAGACCCGGGTGGGAGAGCAGGCCCAGGGGCATGCTCCTCTCATGGGATGGAAGGCCAGCCGCACTTGACCTGCATTTTGGGAGCAACTGGTGGACACGGTGTACTGGAAGTCTGATCATGTGTCTGCACAAAGGGAGTCAGAAGGCTGAGCTCAGAGTCAGTGAGGGAGGAAGTGCATTCGCCCCTGGGAAATCTGGGTCAGGATGAGGAAGGTGGGGTGGATTGGAGTCCGTCATCCTGCTGACCACACCATAGGTTGTACTTATGACCACAGCGCCTGAAAACCAACAACCTCTGAGGTCAAAGTGGCTGTTCTGCTCCTGGAAGACACAGGGTCACGCCTGGTGAGTTTTACTAAAATGTCAGGAAAGAACCCCAACTTTCAAAATTCAAATCGCTTAGATTTGTAGACTTTACCTCAAACAAATTCTTGGTGAAATAGCTCTGGACTCTTGAGGTATAGCCAAGGAACTGTGCTAAGAAGCTTCCCCACATGATCTCATGTAGTTCCCACAACAGCAGTGAAAGGTGGTCGTGACCCCATTTTCTATACGAAGAAACAGAAGTTTAGAGACCGCGCTGTATAAAGGCCATCAAGCAAGGGAGCTGGAACGGGATTTGAACCCAGGTCCGCCTGATACTAAATGATTATGCCGTGTTGGAAAAACGTGTCAGGGCTTAACATTAGTGAGAAACTGAAACCCAAAATATGCTTGAACATTTTCACTCCAGGTTCACATTCTTTCATCACCAGTTCCACTTCAGCGACTGATCTTAGGGAAAATCTCTTTGATATTTATTCATGCAAGGGTGCTTACGGTAGTGCTGTTTGTAATGGAGAAAAATCTGAAATGTTATAAAGGATCAAACATAAGCATTTGAGAAGTAATTTGATACATCTGTTAGGCATCTCTACAATTGTTATTTATGCAAATATTTGATGACATTGGAAGTGTTCACAGTACAAAGAAGAGACTATAAAGCAGTATGCACAGTATGACCTCACACTGGCAGACGGAATACTCAAATAGTAATAGAGAATAATTCTGTATAATATGCTTTTAGGTAACCCACTCCCATGCATACCAAAAGTTCATCAAATTACATATATACGTAGAATCTTATATATAAATAATATATATTTATGTGTGTAATATATATATGTAAATATAGGTAAGTATAGACTAAGACTTGGTCCTCTCACCAACCCATACACCCCAAACTGGCCCTGCAGCCAAACTCAAGCTGAGAGAAATTTCATTGACTTGAGCCCAGGGGGCAAACTGACCTTTGGCAACAATGCCTTCTCTAGGCCCCAGTTTGAGATGCAGGGAAAATAGGTTTGGAAGAAGCAAACCTTGGGGGAATCATCCTTTCTGTAGAATGAAGATTATCACTTGTTCTTTCTTCATAGGCTAGACACACTATGTTTAAAGCTAGTTGTTCATACTGTTTACAAAGATACACATATTCCTCATAGGAAATTTAGAAAACAAAAGTTTTTAATGATAAAAATAATTATAATCTCGTCCCATCTCTTAGACCATAATACTTTTTAACTTTTTTTTAAAAGACACGATTTAGCTCTGTTGCGGAGGCTGCAGTTCATAGCTCACTGTAACCTCAAACTTTCAGGCTCAAGTGATCCTCCCACCTCAGCCTCCCAAGTCATGGGGACGGTACCAGGTTAATTTTTTTACTGTTTATTTCTTGTAGAGACAAGGTCTTCCTGTCAATACGCTGCCCAGGGCTGATCTTGAACTCCTGCATTAGGGATTGTCCCACCTCAGCCTCATAAATCGCTGACGTTATAGGCATGAGCCACTCACTTGACCTGCCTCTAACATGTGAATTTACATCCTGCATGTAGAGATATGTACACATAGACAGCCGTATACACACACATATCTGTATCCATGCACGCATACACACGTTTTATCAGGCCTCCACTCCTTAACAGCCTACAGATAGAAAACCTAGAGGAGGAGCGGGAGGGTTCTTCCAACATTCGTATACTAAGCTACCTACCACAAAGCTTTTAACTGTTGTTGATTTTAAATGGAAAGACTCTTTCAAAGAGAGATACCAAAGGCTTTAAGAAAATATTGGTTTTGGTATTAAATGGCTAGTGTGCTTGTCAAAAAATGACAAGAAAACGTAAAAATTAAACTGAAACAACAATCACCACTACGAAATCCAGAGCGATGCACCTTATTTAGAGTGTTGTTTGTGAGGAATTAGAATTGAGTATCTTTCTCGCAAGTAAGTTCTTCTCGAGGCAGAAGAGACGAGAAACAGGAACTAAAAGTATTTATTTACAAGTCAATGTCAACGGCAGCAATTTCTCCAGCAGGAAAACACAGCCTCGGGTTCTGTAATGGTGATTGTACTCTGAGAGCTAACATTTACTGAGTGGGTATTACGTAAAGTAAGCATTTCCCTACGCAAAGCATAGTTTAGGGCTATTTTGCAACAAGCAATTTCTGCATTGACTTGGCCAAATGTTGGCAAGCATTGGATTGCCCCAGCGCTGGTGTTTCTTCTCCTATTGAAAGGCTGTTTTCTATCTTAAAGTCATCTGTTGAGCTTTTTTTGCTTTATAAACCCGTGGCTGATTGGATGATCTGAAGGTCACTGAGTCCTTCTTACTGTAATTTCTTCTCATGTAAGATGGTAATATTAAGATTATTTTTACCTCAGGACTGAAATTACTTTCAATGAGCAATTTATGTCACTGTTACAGTATATAAGAATTTAACTTGAACAGTGAGTAGATAATAAATGGTCTCTAGAACACTTACAAATATCTACTGACTTTTTAATACGATGCTAAATTCTAATAGCAAGGCAAGATGCTTATGTGAACGTTCTCGGCACTGACCCATCTGCCACTCCAAATGCAGTCAACCATCATCTCATTTAAACTGTGAAGTCTGGGGAAAATCTTATCCAAGTATTAAAGAACTGTACTTGCCAACTGCAGACCAAAGGAGGCCACATGAATTTGACAGAGATTCAGGGATGGAACTTTGACAGTCACGTTTTATATTAATCAGAAAAAGAGCCACCAAATTCAGCCAGAGATGCAATTTTGTTGTTCTTTTCAACAAAATGGAATAAAAGTTGTTAAAGAATGAAGAAATTTGAAGATAGAAATTGCCTTGGTTTATAGATGAACCACCAGAGTCTCAGAGGGATGAAGTGTTTTATTTATTGCAGTCACACAGTGGGTACCATTCCAATGACTCGTGACTCCACACATTGCCTTCTAATTCATTAGGGAGTTATTTGAAGGAGGGATTATAAACTTTTTGGAAACACCACTGCTCTCTACCATTCACCCTTAGTGGAAATGCCTTTATCTGGAGAACCTACACTACCTTCATGGAAAGCAAAATGAGTTCATGTTCCATGTAGCACTCACCCCACCACGGGCTTGCCTTGCGTAGGGAACTCCTCTGCAACGAGATGCGGGAAAGGACAGTATTAAGAAATACTCATTGTTCTCAAGGGAAAGTGAGAGGCTCTGTTTCTCTTGCCTAAAGTCAAATGGATATTATTAGTAACTGGATCCACAGTGTGGATAATGGCACAGAAAGCAAGTCACTTTGCTTGCCGATGGAGAACGGCCCTTCACAAATTCCTCTGGTCCCCGTTCTGACTGTGTAACATATAATCAGTGTGCCATATCTCCAGCCACCAGCCTTTCTAAACGTAGAAGGAAAATGAAAGTCATGATTTCAGGCCACTTCAGTTTCTTCCCATTTTTCTTGTCTTTGATAATGAAAAAGTGGGCAACTTTAAAAAAAAAATGTCCTAAGTGAGTAGCTGAAATCACTGAGTATTTTTCAGGTATCTGGTTTCATTCTCTCAGTAAAGAACACATGAGTGATATGAATGTGACTCATATATAATTCCCTCTCTTTTTCTGTTATATAAACATTCCAAAAAGGGAAACATTAAAAATTGAACTCAGGGCAGACACATCTATCGTTGTGAATTATGATTTAGCAGCAGTCACTGCAGGAGAGAGAGAACCTGTCTCTTACCCTGATGGTACTTGCGATAAAATACAAGAGGATGTGGCACCACTCTCCTTGATAAATTGAGCACTGGAAAAGCCATGAATGTGAAATTATCTAGCACATGATAAATCTGCTGTAATAAATAAAAAACGAATACTCAGAAGAAGTAGGAACTGCCTGAAGTAAACTTTGCTTCAAACTCCGCCTCTCTAACTTTGGGCAGGAATCCTGGCTGTCTGAGGACTGCATAATCGGGCTCCCTAGGTCGTGATTACCGCCACAGAAACCCTTGCTTAAAAACATAAAGTTAAGGAGTATACAAGTTTCACCTTAAAGATATGCCCAAGTGATGTGCCAGGATGAACGTGGAGTTGGTCAAAAATCCATTGTGACTTGTCAGGAATGACACGTGCTCTTCCGGCCGACATCCAGGGAGGCTGTTACACACAGGCACGAGATGAGTCTTTCCAACCTCCTCTCAATTTGCCTCTGCAAAACCTACTGTGGTCTTCAGGCAGAAACGAATGTCATATTTTAAAGTATGTTGAAAATTTCTAGAAAGTGTTATTAGAAAGCCCTGATGCTCCCTTCATCATTAAGCTTAGCAACAAAGATCTAGTAAACATCCCAAGACTAGCAGTTCTCTAAATGCTTTTATGGCAACAAATGGAACATTTAAATTTATTTTAAATAACTAAGATTGTTCTCGGATAAACCACAGGATTCAGAAGTTTGTCCACAGTATTTTCCGGTTCCTGAGAATGTAACCCTCTTGCACACTGAGTTGAGTAGGGGTTAAGTTACGTGACAGCCCGGACCGTTCTAACAGGGTCTCCAGCAGCTCCACAGGCCGTGAGCAGGCAGATCAGTACCGTCGTGCCTCCCACCCACCTGGGTCCTCCAGACCCAGGAATGGGGTTTGGAGGATCAGCAAATGAGGAGAAATAAAATGCTTGTTTAATATTAAAGGCAAGCTGCTTATATTTGTGTGAAATCTTGGCTGGGCACAGTGGCTCACACCTGTAATCCCAGCATTTTGGGAGGTCGAGGCAGGCAGATCACCTGAGGTCAGTAGTTTCAAATTAGCCTGGTCAACATGGTGAAACCCCGTCTCTACTAAAAATATAAAAATTAGCCAGGCACGGTGGCGAGGCCTCTAATCCCAGGTACTCAGGAGGCTGAGGCAGGAGAATCGCTTGAATCTGGGAGGCGGAGGTTGCAGTGAGCCGAGATCACACCACTGCACTCCAGCCTGGGTGACAGAGCCAGGCTCCATCTCAAAAAAAAAAAAAAAAAAAAAAAGTCTTGCTCTGCATTATGTTATTCAGTACAGTTTTAAAAGCATCATTTCTTATGGCCTGATACGTTTCAGATGCCTCCCTCTCCCCAGGGATCTCTAATGCTCCCTCCACATTTTCCACTGGCTTTGGTCTTTGTGATAAACCACAGCAAAAGTGAATACATAGGATCATTTATTTCCAGCCCTTCTGCTCCCCCTGAATCCAAGTCTGCTGAATCCAAGCGTGTGGACCATTCTGTGTTCCTTGCTTAAATTGCAAGATATGACAGCATGGGAGATCTAGAAAAGTCAAACTACCTTGATTTTATTTCTGAGTATCAATGCCGTTAGGGAATCGGAAGAGGACTCCAGGAAGCAAAGGGAAGACGGGGTTCCTTCTGCCCCATTTCCAAGCCTAGAGGAGCTCCTCTGTGTGGAGCAGGGCACACTAGTGTTAGATTAGTGGCTCCTGGAGAGGAAAGTTCTGCTTTTCGTCTCTCAGGCATGGCTCTGGGTTGTCTGCACATCCTGAGAAAGCTTTGTGAGAGCAGAGAAGACCTCTGTCTGGAAAGAGCCGTGAGGAGGTGGAGGGAGAGGCCTCAGAAAGCCTCAGTGTAAATGCCGTAGACAGAGTCATGACGTTTCCCATGTTATTGGGTACCACAGAAATGCAAGGTCAGATGCTGTGTCTCCATCTGCATCAGGAGATCCACCAACTAGAAAGAGAACACATGTGCAGAAATGTGTGGCCGTAAGTGACCTCTGTGTGTGGATGGACGAGGGAGCACCCCACCAAGATGGCAGCATCTCATTAGAGGCTGCAGTGAAGAGACGACATCTAGGACCAGATGCTCCCCCAAACCATGGTGCCCTGGAACTAGGCACCACTTTTAGAAAAGTAGGGAAGAAATACTGACATTTATTTTTATTTAATAGAATCAGAGGCTAATTTTTTTTAAAAAAATAAGAAACATAACTAATTCATATTAATTTCTGGACTGAGATTTACATCCACAACTGCATTCTAACTTTAAAGAGCTTAATAAAGAGCTGAATTTCTTAGGGTCTTCTGCTGTGCATATCTGATTGCTCATCTGAGAGACTGTGCCCTCTGTTGGAAAGAGGGTAAGTCGGGGAAGCACAAGACCTTGAGTTCTGAGTTCTGTTCCCTTCCTGCATTCTCTTGGTCTCAGGTTTGAGTTCTGAGTTCTGTTCCTACCTGTGTTCTCTTGGTGTCAGGTTTGAGTTCTGAGTTCTGTTCCGCTACCTGTGTTCTCTTGGTGTCAGGTTTGAGTTCTGAGTTCTGTTCCCTTCCTGCGTTCTCTTGGTGTCAGGTTTGAGTTCTGAGTTCTGTTCCTACCTGTGTTCTCTTGGTGTCAGGTTTGAGTTCTGAGTTCTGTTCCGCTACCTGCGTTCTCTTGGTCTCAGGGTTTTCACTGGCAAATGAACAGTTGGAGCTGATGATCTCTGAGGTCCCTTCCAGCTCTGGCAACGCCATTCAGTGAGCCAGACTGTTGGCAGTGCTACCAAGTGAGAAGTTGCCTACAAAGCACCTACCTGGAAGGTTGGCTCTTAGGTGGTCAATAAATACCAATTCCTAGTACCCTCCCCATGGCATTATCTAGTGAGCCTTCTTTCAAATTCAAAGGTATGATTTACATGGTCTAATCTACATGAAACGCTGTAATTTTCTCCTTTCTCTGAGTTCCAAGCGCAGGTCTTGTTCTGAAGAAGCCACACAATGGACTGATTTGTCAGTGTACTTGTTGCCAAGGATTTTCCTTCTGCAGTTCTTGTAATAAAAGTGGCACTTGCTGACCCGAATTGATGACCAGGCTGAGACAGGGCTTCCTGCACCCTGACAGTCTCACTCTCTGCTTCTATTGCATTCTTCGATGGGACACAGTCCACTGGGCCAAGGGCACCACTCCAAAAGGAGGCAGTGCATTGCTAAAATGGGCCCCTATGTGAGTTCACATAGGTAGAGGGAGATGCCAGGTCATCCCGGAAGCTGAGGATCTACCTAAATTAGTGCTTCAGGGTGCTGTTGCCTTGACAGTGCCCAGACCACAATGCAGGGTTTTCACATCTGCTTTGAATACAACTGATTCCTGCAGGGCTACTGGTGTCTGAGCCTTTTCTTTCTCTGTGAGAAGCCTGCAGCAAACTCCTCTCCAAGGGGACAGTGTTTCTAACGGGATTCTTTTGATGGAGCTGGCTGCAGAGAGCAACTTCTGCCCCGTCTGAAACAGCACCCTGTCACCCCTGTGGCTCCATGCTCTTTCTCTCCTCATTACAGTGGCCTTGTCACTGGCCTCTTCATCGCTGTATTTTGAACACATGACTAGTCTTTTACCCACATACAGGGTCCTGCACCTGGGGCTGAGCTGCAGTAGGGAGGAGCTCGCAATGCTGGGGCTTTGGTTTACTTTTCTGACTCAAAATACCTCAACCAGGAGCCGTGGCTGGTTTCTTCCACGGTGTGGTCAGCAGATCCCCTGCTTAGTAATACGCCTGGGGTGCCCAGTGAGTGAAGTTTTGAAGATCCCATTCCAGAAACCAAGATTCAGAATCTCTGGCGGGGAGCCCTAGAATCTGCTCTTGTAACACCCTGGTGCTGGAGATGCCACTTACTCATTCCCTTCTACGCCTGTGTCTCACTGCTAAGAGCCACTGTGGCTATTCATGCATCTCTTTGCAGATGAGTGTGGAATCTGTTCTTTGCCAGTAGAAGCCGGAATGGATTTGCTGAGAAGAGCACATCTCATTTCAGTAGGCTTATGCCTCTAGCACATCGAAGTTTTACCTATGCACCGAGACGACCACCAGGATTTAACATGACTGAGCATGCAGCTCTAACTGTACACATGCTGCCCTCAGAGTTGTAATCTGTGTAACCAGAGCATTTCTTGTGCCTTTTCACCTGTTACATGCTAATACTTGATTATTTGCGAGGAAATAACTGTCGGTGAGTGCTGGAAGTGACACCCTGTTGTACTTTTTGTTGAGTTGGCTGTTCTGGAGGCTGTACTGGTCTGGCTGGCTGTCACATTTGCTGGCTAAGCATTTTTCTCTCTTTCTTTCTTTCTTTCTTTCTTTCTTTTTCTTTCTTTCTTTCTTCCTTCCTTCCTTCCTTTCTTTCTTTCTTCCTTCCTTTCTTTCCTTCTTTCTTTCTTTCTCTTTCTTTCTTCTTTCTTTCTTTCCTTTCTTTTCTTTCTCTCTTTCTTTCTTCTTTCTTTTTTGAGATGGAGTCTCTCTGTCGCTCAAGCTGGAGTGCAATGGCACAATCTTGGCTCACTGCAACCTCTGCCTCCCGGGTTTTTGTATTTTTAGTAAAGATGGGTTTAACCGTGTTGGCCAGACTGGTCTAGAATTCCTGACTTCAAGTGATCCACATGCCTCGACCTCCCAAAGTGCTGGAATGACGGACACGAGCCATCACACCCGGCCCTGGCTAAGCATCTCTTATGGATGATCTGAGTTGTTCCATCTTACTCTGCTCCCTCTTAGCATTTCCTAGTCACCCACATGCCCTGAAGCTGTGTTCAGTCCATTCCAGTGCCATTGTTGTTTCTGTCACCTCCCACATGTGGCAGTCACCGCAGTCTCCTGCTCTTGCTTATCCTTGAAATGCACCCCAGCCAGTGAGATGGGAGGCTTAGATTCTCTCGTGTTCAAGGAAATGGCCCTTAGACACTGTCTAAGGGGACCATGTTGGCAGTCTGATAAAGTCACATCTAAGAAAAACATTTGAGAAAGCAGCAGATGTTTGCTTACAGAGGAATCCAGTCGTGCTCAAACATTAATCAATACATTTTTATTTTATTTTTTTATTGCATTTTAGGTTTTGGGGTACATGTGAAGAACATGCAAGATTGTTGCATAGGTACACACGTGGCAGTGTGATTTCCTGCCTTCCTCCCCATCACCTATATCTGGCATTTCTCCCCATGCTATCCCTCCCCAACTCCCCACCCCCCGCTGTCCCTCCCCTATTTCCCCCAACAGACCCCAGTGTGTGATGCTCCCCTCCCTGTGTCCCTGTGTTCTCATTGTTCAACACCCGCTTATGAGTGAGAACATGTGGTGTTTGATTTTCTGTTCTTGTGTCAGTTTGCTGAGAATGTTCTCCAGGTTCATCCATGTCCCTACAAAGGA
>CM052650.1:174026600-174081434 GCA_028533165.1 Leontopithecus rosalia | reverse complement strand
CTCGTCTGTGGTGAGATGGCACCCGTCTGTGATGAGATGGCACCTGTCTGTGATGAGATGGCACTTGTCTGTGGTGAGATGGCGCTCCTCTGTGGTGAGATGGCACCCGTCTGTGATGAGATGGCATCCGTCTGTGATGAGATGGCACCCGTCTGTGCTGAGATGGCGCTAATCTGTGCTGAGATGGCACTCGTCTGTGATGAGATGGCATTTGTCTGTGGTGAGATGGCGTTCGTCTGTGGTGAGATGGCACTCGTCTGTGGTGAGATGGCACCCGTCTGTGATGAGATGGCACCTGTCTGTGATGAGATGGCACTTGTCTGTGGTGAGATGGCGCTCATCTGTCGTGAGATGGCACCCGTCTGTGATGAGATGGCATCCGTCTGTGATGAGATGGCACCCGTCTGTGATGAGATGGCACTCGTCACTGATGAGATGGCACCCGTCTGTGATGAGATGGCACTTGTCTGTGGTGAGATGGCGCTCATCTGTGGTGAGACGACTCGCGTATGTGGGATTTGTTATAGTTTGGCTGTAACATATTGCTGTGTCTCTTTTTCCAGACAGGTCTTTCTTTCATAGGCTCAATATCTCTTTTTAACATAACAATTATATTCAAAACCTGCAGTTCAATCAAAATGTAATCACGGTCACTGTGGTCTTATTATCACAGCTGGGACTTCAAGCCCACGTTGCCTCTTCCAGAGCAGCTAGTGTATTCATTTCAGCCATGCCGTCCCAGGCCACGGCAAACACTCCTCACATTCTTGCCCAAGAAGCTGGCCTCTGAGGTGTCTTTGTTTTTTATTATTTCAGGGCCCATGGGGGATGTGTCAAATGTCTCCCAGATCTTTTACCCTTTAATTTGTTCATATTTATCTTAGAGGTCAGTTCCAACTGGATCTGATCCTAGTATCTAAAAATAAAACATGAAAGGGTCAGAATTATGGGCACTTAGAGAGAAAATTTGAAAGGGCAGCATAATCATTTAGGTTTTACCTGTTCATAGGTAAAAGCAGATTATATTTGCCGTTACTACTCATAAAACTCTACCTTAAACAATGAAGAAAGGATCTTTTAAAATGCTTATGTCTCTGCGGCTAACAGATATATTGGTTAGGGATTCTGGCCCTTGAAAACCAGTTCATCCTAGAAAAACTATTTTTACAGATTAGTAGTCAAAGAAGGAACAACAGGTTCTTTATTTCAACATAAATAATAGGCTGTTAAAACAGTCTGTACACCCTTAAGGGCACTTAGAAATATTAAAGTTGCAAATATTGGCTCAAAATGATGTTTTCCTAAATTATCATGTCCCACTTTTTGAGGATCAACATTTTAAAAGACACATATCGTAGGATAATTCACAGGAGAGGAATTAATGCATTATGAGCACAAAAGAAGGCTGAGAGCCGAAGGTCTTCAGTGAAGCTGTGCATGTTTTTTGGTTATGGAAACCAATAAAACAGCATAGTGGTTAGACTACAGAAACATTACATGTGTCTTAAACTAGTGAATACAGTAGAGTTGATTTTCATTTATTAGCCAGTAATAACTAGAAAATTTTCAGGATCTTCTTCCTCAGTTTAGAAACTATGACTGGAATTAATTTTGCTTCGATACAGACTTTACATACACTCTATAAAACTTTATTTTCTTAGATATTCAATTATCTATTGCCATAGTGATTTCATAGCTCTGCAGTGATGACTCCTCTCCTCTGTACTTGTGTGGTACCATCCGGGTGTCAGAGATAGAGTGACCTGAACTCTTGCGGTGAGTAACGCTGGTCCAGCTGAATTACTGTTTCTCTCTCCCCTGATGGGGCTGAATCACTTCAGTCCCACCGTGGTGACGGCAGGCCCTCCTGCCCACAGATGCTGGAGTGCGGAGTTAAGGAGTGGGCACAACGTGCATTCTGCATTTTCTGCAGCTTTCAAGCCTATGCTGCAAACACCTTCATCCAACTCAACCCATCCATTTGAAGGTACCTCCCTTTTCTCTTCTGCCCTCCCATCTGGTTTCCTGGCTTTGAAATATCTCAGTCAGTGACAACCGTTGTATATATGCTGAGATGATATTGCTGTGATTGCATACATTGTTTATAGGAGCCCAGTCTCATCTACTAAAGATTTGTGGAAGAGAAAGTATGATAATAATAAAGACAAATATAACGCTTATTTAGCTCTCACTCTGCTAGGCTTACATGACCTGTTTAATTTTTTTCAGCAATCCAGTAAGGTAGGGTGATTTTTTTTTTTTTGAGACAGAGTTTCGCTCTTGTTACCCAGGCTGGAGTGCAATGGTGTGATCTCGGCTCACCGCAACCTCCGCCTCCTGGGTTCAGGCAATTCTCCTGCCTCAGCCTCCTGAGTAGCTGGGATTACAGGCACGCGCCACCGGGCCCAGCTAATTTTTTGTATCTTTAGTAGAGACGGGGTTTCACTATGTTGACCAGGAGGGTGATGTTTTTATCCTGGTTTTTAAAAGTGGTGAGGTAACATGTCAGGGTTATGCAAACAGTAAGCAGTGCAGTGAGAACCCAAACTCATGGTTTAGGTACTGCGGTATGTTATGCTTGGTAAACAAACTGTATGTGAGGAAACATCACACTGTGGGGCATATTAATATAGAAGTTTTTCTGTAAATAACTGCCACCAACTGCCCTGTGTTGAATGCCTTTGCACTTATTTTGGTGAGATTAAATAGTAGTGTAGTCATTTAAATTTAGAATTGTCTTATAGCATTAATTAAAGCTCAGTTCTGACTATTTACTTATTGAGGTATAATATAAATACAGACCGGGAGTGGTGGCTCATACCTGTAATCCCAGCACTTTGGGAGGCTGAAGCAGGTGGATCACCTGAGGTCAGGAGTTTGAGACCGGCCAGGCCAACATGGTGAAACCCCCTCTCTACTAAAATACAAAAATTAGCCGGGTGTGGTGACACATGCCTGTAATCCCAGCCACTCGGGAGGCTGAGGCAGGAGAATCGCTCAAACCTGGAGGCAGAGGTTGTGGTGAGCCAAGATTGCTCCACTCCGCTCCAGCTTGGGCAACAGAGCAAGACTCCATCTCCAGAAAGTAATAATAATAAAAATAAATAAATAAATACAGAAAAGTACATAAAATGAGAATTCTAAATGTTTGCTTATGTACAAAATAGGTAACCACTATCTGGATCAAGCTTTCACACTAATTTTTGCACAGTACTTGCTTTTTTGACAGTCACCATTGAACACCTCATTTTGCTGAAGTAAGCACAGAATGAAAGGTGGCACACTGCGACGCTGAATGTGTGAATCACTTTAGCTGGCATATTGTGAGGGATTTGACAATCCCTCCCAAATGTAAAATACCCATGGCACCCTTTGAGTTTGCTGCAGTTCTCCAAAGCCTCTTGGCACACAGTTGAACTCTAGAAGATTTATTGTTGAATATCTCACATTGTGTTTTTAGTCCACCTCAAATAAATTCTGTGCATAATGTGGGATGAGTGTGAAGGTTAATTTTTCATCATATGGATGTTCCATTGCTCCAATACCATTATTTGTGGTCAGTCAAGGGACCTTATAGATGTGGGTCTGTTCCAAAACTCCCCCTTCACTAACCACAGTGATGAGACAGTGTGGTGCTTACCCTCTGTTACACCAGCACCACCCTGCCTTAATTACCATGGTTTTATGAAAAGCCTTGAAACCTAATAGTGTATAGTTTTCATCCTTGTTCTTTAAGATTTTCGTGACTATCTTTTATCCTTTGCATTTGCACATAACAGTTATGATTTGTGTGTGATGCTTTACCAAAGAAGTCTCCTGTCCTTTCCAACGCAGTTAGACTGATTACCTGTTGCTGCCATGGCTTAGAGTGTGTGTGCGATGTGGTGGGGAAAAGGAGGGAGTTTATCAACTCTTTAATATGCTCTTTTCTTTTTCCTAGGTGATAGCTGCTAAAGTGGGTTTCAGGGGAATGTAAGAAAAATAAAATTTAAAAAATCTCAGTTAAACAGGAAATATGCAAAGTCCTCTGAGGTTGGCTGCTGTTCTTTCTCATTTGTCATTTAAATGCCAGTGCTCTCACTGGGGCTGGCATGCGGACTCCGAAGAAGGGAGGGACCTCCCACTGCTCAGCTCAGGCCTGGCCTTATCTACCCTCCTCCCCACCTCTACATGACCTGCCTCCAGCTCCTCTGTACGCCCCGGCCATGACCTTCTTGCTGCCGGGATCCTTTATCTAAATGGGCATCTTGAGTAGAATGCGGGCACGAAGCTTCAAACCCATGTTGCATGGCTCTACCATACCCACAGAGCCCTCACACTTTCTCACCAGCACCATCTCCTCTCTGACCCTCCTGGGCCACGCCTGGTAACACAGGAGGTAACTGGTGGGGATACTGACTAAGCAGACATGCAGCCAGAGAAAAAATGCCCGTCTCCTCTGCCTGCCATCATTGCCATCTTTACCTCACCATCTCCACATCGTTACTCTTGGATTCTCTCTGTGATAGAGGAGAGTGAAGAGACTCTCTACAATAACTTTGTTCTAACAGGCCCTCTGGCTGCAAGGTTATCTCCGCATCTTTATTGATGATACGTGGTACTGTTTTGGGGAATAATCTAATCTGGCACTTCTCAGAAAGTTAGTTAGTGTTTCTGGCCAAATCTTCCCCTGAATGTGGGCAATTGTTAGCAGAATGCAGACTTGGAAGTGTGGTGATCCGTGGCTTTCACCAGTTTCAGACCGTAAGTGTAACTTCCTCCCTCCAAGCAACAACAGAGGCAGTAACGACAATTAATTCCCTGTTCTTTTTAAGGCCAGTTTTGTTTTAACATGTAAAATAACTAAAGACCTTTCCTGTACTTTCCTCTAAGAGCAGCTAATCTGTTTTTAATAAGAAATGATTCTTTTCCCCCCAGTTTTGGTATGTGGTGAGTGTAATTACTAATGAGACAAAGACAGTCACATTCAGCAGATGTGTGTCTGCATTTCCTGTGTGGTGTGCGCTGTCTTAATGTCTAGGTGTATACATTAACAAATCTGATTTAACACAAATAAAACCTGCAAGTTAGGCGTCATTATTTGAGTTTTAGCTAAAACAAAACAAACAACAACAACAGAAACACGCTGAGAACGTTGACCTTCCAGAGAGCCAGTAACCGCAGCCATCTCCCCAAGTCAGTAATTTTTCATGAGAACAACACCAGCATGATGTTAGAGGTGCACCCATCCGGAAAAGCAGCGCGGAAACAGGTGAGCTATGGAGGTGGCCACCGTCATCTCCTTACACAAAAGAAGGCATTTTAAATTGCGAAAGTCTGAAATGATCGAACTTCCACCATCAGGGATTGTTCTTTATTGGGAGCTCTAGAGACTACCATTATGAGGTCAGCACCAGGCCAATAATTCACTTTTATGTCCCCAGAGTTCCTTACTTGTCTCTTTGAACTAGAGAAACAAAGAGGTAGCATTAAGATAAATGGGGAAGAAAAGACAGAACAAAGACCCAGGGCACTTTATTTAGCTGTTGACTTCCAGAAGTTGAATGGAATTTTGGAAATGCATGTTTCTCACCAAACAAGCTCCTAGTTCCCTTAGATCTCCAGGAAAGAACAGAGCAATCTCTGTCTTCAGATGAAGTTCTTTATCTTTTTTCTTTTGAGAGCAGCACCTAACATTTTCATTAGATCTTCCAGTTCATCTTTCCACATTATTTGAAACTTTAAAATAAAACGTTTATTTCATCGCTGATATCCAGTTTTAGGTAATGAGTGTAGCACTGATGGACGACTGTTTTATTCTTTTGGGAAGTCTCATTAAGATTTTCACTTTTATTGTTTTATTTTCATATAAGTTTTGAAACCCTAATCAGTCTGAGCTGTATCTGATTTGAACTGTAATCAGTTAAGAACTGCCTTTTCTCTCTTAGAATGTTGAAAACTTTGTGTTTATATTTATCTCACTGTGCAATTAATTTGGTTTTGTTTTTTGATGCAAATCTGAGTTGTGTTTTATTCATATGAAAAGGACACAGCAGTAAATCCCCAACTTTTTTAACATGTGGAGCAGATGGTCCACATCATTGAAATGGATACAGTCAGTCAAGGTGCTTTTTTTTAACGTTTGCTGTTTCTTAGTTTGATGACCTGAAGATAATGCAAACGTACATGAACATGAGATTTTTTTTTGAAATTTCTGAATAGCATTTTTTTTAAGTTTCTGTTTTTAGAATTTCAGTAACTATACCAGAGGAGATTTGCAGCAGAAATCTGATAAGTACCGTTTTATTTTTACTTTTCAGATTCAGGCCTACAGGTACAAGTTTGTTATCTGTTAATTCGTGGGTCTTGCGGGTTGGTGTAGAGTATTTTGTCACGCAGGTAATAAGCAAAGTACCTGACAGGTCATTTTATCCTCACTCTCTTCCCACCTTCCACCCTCAAATAGGCCCCAGTGTCTATTGTTCCTTCTGTGTGTCTATGTGTTCTCACTGTTTAATGCCCACTTATAAGTGACAACATGCAATACTTGGTTTTCTGCTCTTGTGTGAGTTTGCTTAGGATAATGATGTCCAGCTCCATTCATGCTGCTGTAAAGGACATGACATCATTCTGTTCTCTGGCTACGTGGTAGTCCATGGTGGGTATGCACCACATTTTAGTTATGCAGTCTACCATTGATGGGCATTTAGTTTCATATTATGTCTTTGATATTGTGAATAGTGCTGAGATAAACATATACATGCATTTGTCATTACGGTAGAATGATTTATAGTCCCCTGGGTATATACCCAATAATGGGATTGCTGGGGTTGGATGTTAGTTCTATTTGAAGTTTTCTGAGAAATTACCAAACTGCTTTTCACACTGACTGAACTAAATTATATTCCCACAAGCAGTATAGTATGTAAGTGTTCCCTTTTCTCTACAAGTTTGCCAGTAGCTGTTATTTTCCATATTTTAACAATAGCCATTCTGACTAGTGTGAATGGTATCGCTTCGCAGTTGTGAATTGCCTTTCCCTAAGGATGAGCAAGGTTGAGCATTTTCTTATATGCTTCTTCATCACTTGTATTTCTTCTTTTTAATGGGCGTGTTTGATTTTTGCTTGTAAATACGTTAGTTCCTTATAGGTTCCATAAGGTGCATGGTTTGAAAATCGTTTCTCCCGTTCTGTAGATTGTTTACTCTCTTGATAGTTTCCTTGCTGTGCAGAAGCTTTAATTAGGTTTAATTAGGTCCCATTTGTCAATTTTTTTTTTGCTTTTGGCATCTTCATCATGAAATATGCCCAGGATGATATCTGCAAGGTGTTCTTGTAGGGTTTTTATAGTTCTATGTTATAGAGTTAAGTCTGTAATCCATCTTGAGTTAGTTTTATATATAGTGAAAAGAAGGGGTCCAGCTTCAGTCTTCTACATATGGCTGGCCAGTTATCTCAGCATCGTTCAATAAATATTCATTTTCCCTTTGGTTTTTGTTGAATGTATTAGAGATTCCATGACTGAAAGTGTGCACTCATTTCTGGGCTCTCTGCTCTGTTTCATTGACCTCTGTGTCTGTTTTTGTACCAGATCTTGCTGTTTTGGTAACTGCAAACTCACACCATTTTGAAGTCAGGTTATATAATGCCTCCAGCTGGGCACTTTCTGCTTAGGATTTCTTGGGCTCTTTGCACTTGTTTTTGGTTCCCTATGAATTTCAAAATAGTTTTTCTCATTCTATAAAAAACACAAATGATAGTTTAATAGGAATTGTATTAAATCTATAAATCGCTTTAAACAGTGTGGCCATTTTAACAATGTCGATTCTTCCTATCCTTGAAAATGGAATGTTTTTCTATTTGTGCTGTTCCTGATTTCTTTCAGCAGTATTTTGTATTTCTCATTGTAGAGGTCATTCACCTATGGCTAGCGATAGTCTGGAGAATTTATATGCGTGTGTGTCTGTTGTGAATGGAATTGTGTTCTTGATTTGGTTCTCAGTTTGCAGGTTGTTGGTATATAAAAATGCTACCGATTTTTGTACAGTAACGTTATATTCTGAAACTCTCTTGATGTTGTTTATCAGCGCTATAAGCTTTTAGGCAGAGACTCTGGGGTATGATATGTATAAAACCGTATCAGCTGCAGAGATAGGCTGACTTCCTCTCTTTGGATTTGGATGCTTTTAATTTGTTTTCTTTTGTCTGGTTGCTCTTGCTAGGGCTTCTGTTGCTGTGTTGAATATGAGTAGTAAGAGTGGGCGTCTTTGTCTTGCCTCCTGTTCTCAAGGGGAATACCAGCTCAGTCTAATGTTGGCTTTGGGATTGCCATACGTGACTCATTATTTTCAGTTCTATACCTTCAATACTTAGTTTGTTGAATGTTTTGACATAAAAGGATGTTGAATTTTATTGAAAGATTATTCTGCATCTATTGTGATGATCTTGTGGTTTTGCTTTTAGTTCTGTTTACGTGATGAATCAGATTTATTGATTTGTATATGCCGAACCTACCTTGCATCCTAGAAATAAAGGCTCCTTGATCGTGGTGGGTTAGTTCTGGATGTGCTGCTGGATTCAATTTGCTACTGTTTGGTTCAGGCTTTTTGTATTTCTGTTCATCAAGGACATTGACCTGGATATGTCTTTTTTGTTGTATCTCTGCAAGTTTTGCTATCAGAAGAATGCTGGCCCTCAGAGAATGAGTTTGAATTTCTTTTCTTCCTTTCTTTTTTTTTTCTTTTAGATGGAGTTTCGCTTTTGTTGCCCAGGCTGAAGCACAATGGCATGATCTCAGCTCACCACAACCTCTGTCTCCCAGGTTCAAGCAATTCTCCTGTCTCCGCCTCCCAAGGAGCTGGGATGATAGGCATGCACCACCACACCCGGTTAATTTTGTATTTTTAGTAGAGCAGGGATTCACCATGTCCTGACCTCATGATCTGCCCGCCCCAGCCTCCCAAAGTGTTGGGATTACAGGTGTGAGCCGCTGTGCCCAGCCTGAATTTCTTTTCTTTCAGAATGCTGAATATCGGCCCCCAATATCTTCTGCCTTGTAGGGTTTCTGCTGAAGAGTTTACTGGTAGCCTGGTGGGGTTTCCTTTGTAGGTGACCTGTCTGTCCCTTGTCTCTAGCTGCCTTTGATATTTACTTTCATGTTGACTTTGGTGAATCTAATCACTGTGTATCTTGGGGGTGTACATCTCGTATAGTATCTCACAGGTTTTGTCTGCATTTTCTGAATTTAAATGTTGGCCTCTAGTGAGGCTGGGAAAATTTTCATGGACAATATCCTCAAATACGTTTCCAAGTTGCTTGATTTTTCTCCCCCTCTTGCAGGTATTCCAACGTGTCATAGATATGGTCTCTTTACACAATCCCGTATTTATTGGAGATTTTGTTCATTCTTTTTCTTTTTTTTTTCTTTATTTTAGTCTGACTGAAGTGATTTGAAGTACTGGTCTTCAAGCTCAGAGATTCTTTCCTCAGCTTGCTCTATTCTGCTTTTCTACTTGTGACTGCACTATTACATTTCGTAATGAATTTTCTAACTCTTATCAGATTAGTTTGGTTCTTTCTTAAAATGCTAATTTGTCTTTCAATGCTTCTATTGTTTTATTGGATACTTTAGACCCCTTGGATTGGGTTTGTGCTTTCTCCTGAATCTTGATGATCTTCATTTTAATCCAGATTCTGAAATCTGTATCTGTTATTCCAGCCATTTCAGCCAGGTTAAAAATGCTTGCTGGGGAATGAGTGCAGTTGTTTGGAGGTAAGATGACATTCTAGCTTTTTGAGTTGCAAAAATCTTGTGCTGATTCTCTTCTGTGTGGTCTGATGTTTCTTTAAACTTTAAAGTCACCAAAGCTAAGCTCATAGCTCCAGACCTGCATGCTCTATCCCCGGGAAGCTGGTACTGCCCGTGGCTTTGTTCCCTGATCCCTTGAGGTGAGGAGCCTGCTGCACTGGAGGAGCTGAAGTGTTCCCAGTCTGTTGGCAACAGCAATTGGGAGTGCCAGTCAAAGTGGCAGAGGGGTCTGTTCTCACACACGTGTTCATGCAGCAGCAGCGGCACAGCACGGCCCCTGTTCCTCAGTGGGGATGGGGCACCAACATCCCAACATCCCTGCACACACTCTCACCCTGGCGTGGGGGGATGACAGGGTGTGTGCACTTGCATGCTGGCAAGAGAGAGAAGGTGAAATGCATCTGAATGCATGCTCCGGCAAAGCAGGTGAGGGCAAGGAAGCCATGGCCACGTGTGCACTGGCAGTGCTGTGGGGCAGGCTGCTGCAGAGAAAGGCTGTCTGCAGGCTGGCACGGCAGTGCTGTGGGGCAGGCTGCTGAAGTTCTCCAATGATCAGCTGTGGTCTGCTGGTGAAAGAGCTATAATGAGGCCCCCCAGGAAGCATCCTGGTTTGACATTCAAAGCAGCACTACAAGTGGGTGCAGCCAGCCTGGGTCCCTAAGAGAAGATGGCAAACAGGGGTATCCTCAGATCAGACTGGTGCTGTCTCATGGGAAACACTGCCCTGCTTTGTCCGAGTTTCAAAGTCACCAAAGGCAAAGCCACCTTGAGGAGCCTGAAAAGTCCTTGAGGATGCTCCAGCACAGTTGTTCCCATGCCTCACAGCCTGGCTCCACAGAGTGGCCCCTGCAAACAGCTCCTCCTGCCAGGTGAAGTGACTCTGGGGCTATGGGGTCCCCTGAGGCTGGGATTCTGGAGGTCTGTGGTGAGAGAGGTTACTCTTTTCCTGTTCCACTCATCCCTTCTCCAGGAGCTGTTGGGGACCAGAACTATGTCCTGGTGCTGAGCAGTGCTACACAGGGCTCCCCACTCTCTCCTCCTTCATGCCAAGGCCTTCATTCTTTTCCATGCGCTCTCAGTGCCTTCCCCGCAAAGATCCTGCTGTTCCGTCTCCAGGTGTGAGATGTCATCCCGGCTGCACATTGTCAGCTGTATGGGCTCCCGCTCCTTACATGTTTTTAAATTTCCTAGATAACCCTCTGTATATTTTAAATTGCATGTAATGTTTACATGTTCGTATTGTAGATTATTTCGGTGAGGATGTTTAGCAGCTGTAGTAACAGAGCACTTGTGTGAGAAACCTCTTGAATAGGTGCCCTCACCTCACCCTTTTAGTTATAAACTGCTTGAGAATTTCACATATGGGAGACCCTTACCCACCTGCGTGGAAGATTTTTTTTTTCTGCAAAGACTAATTGAAATAGGTTTCGAATTAGGTGCAGGGAAGGATTATTACTTTTAATGACTAAACAGAGATAATTAATGTCAATGACTATTGAAAATATTAGTCAGGAGTCCAAATTCAATCACATTTTATCAAATTTTAATTTTACTTCCAAATCTAAAGGCAAATTCCTTATTCCATACAGGAGCACAGATTTTTAAATTCAGATGTGTTATCTATGGAATTATTTTTCTTTCCACTTAGTCTCATGACTTTTTTTATATTCTTAAACAATCATAAATAATTTTCAATAAGATGTACTTTTCCATATCTAATGAAGGCAAAAGAACTGCTTAGGATTAATTTTTACTTGGATTATAAGATTGGAAATGAGATTCAGAGCTAATGTGATTTGAGACTGATCCTGGAAAAATAGTGCTGTTATTCTTTGGTAACTTAAATGTAGAAAACCTCCACATAAAGTGAGTTTTTCAGCTTGTGTTCAGAATAAATGAATAAATTAAGGGAATAAGGAATATAATCCCTTGAAAGAGCAATCATCCTGGAATCTGAGAGGAAAGAAGAGAGATAGGGATAGAAGTGGCAGAGAGAGAGAGAGAGAGCGAGAGAGAGAGAGAGAGAGGAAGAGAGAGAGAGAGAGAGGAAGAGAGAGAGAGAGAGAGAGAGAGAGAGAGAGAGAGAGAGAGAGAGAGCGCGCCAGCTTTAAGCTAGTTTTGTCCTCTTTTTAATTTTGGCATGTGTGGTGCTGTCATGGTCCCTGGCTTGTAACTCCCAAAACCCTCATTACAGTCATTTCTTATAATGTTGGGTGTGTGATGCCTGAAGAACAGGCCTCAGGAAACAGAATCTCTCTAACCTCCTCCTTCCCTTTTTTTCCTGCCCCAAGGAAGGACTGTAATCTCCCACCTTGTCTTTCTGATTGTGAGTCATAAGACCCTCTCCAGAGGTGATCCTGCCCTACACCCTGGGGGAAGGAATTCTGGCATCATGAGGCTTCCAGAAAAAGGCAGGAGGACTGGATTCAGGGAGCTTCTGGGTAGCAGGCCATTCGGAGGTTCCCGGAGACTGTTGCACCAGGGCGAGCATGGAAGTTCTGTGCCCCTTTCCCCACACCTTACCCTACACATCTCTTCTTCCATATCCTTTGCAATATCCTTTGTGATGAATTGACAAACATAAGTGTTTTTCTGAGTTCTGCGAACTGCTCCAGCAAGTTAATTGAACCCAAAGAGGGTGTCATGGAACCCCAGATAGAAGGCAGTCGATCGGAAGTTCTGGATGCCTGGACTTGCAAATAGTATGTGGTAACAGGAACAGTCTTGGGGACTGAAGCCTCAATCTGCAGAATCTGACATTATCCCCAGATACATAATGTTAGAATTGAATTGGAGGACACCCAGTGGGGCAGCTGCAGAATTAATTACTTGGCCGGTGGTAGAGTGAACCCCCCATATTTAAGCACAGAAGTCTTGTATGTTTATAAATGTTGTTGTGGTGGTGTGAGAGCAGAGGAAAAACCCTGACAGTTTTTCTGAAACAGGAGCAAAATATAATGGTGGATAAAATTTAATATTTATGTACACTAAATGAAGCTTACAGATTAAAAATTAAATTTTCTTTTCTTTCTCTCTCTCATTTATTGTTTTCAAAATTTTGAATGTGAGTGAAAAGTGGATTAAAAGAGATTGTGATAATCTCATAGGCCGCGTTAAGATTTCTGTTAAAAAATGCCCCTCATTTTCACTCTTTAAAGGAACATTAACTGAAATGGGAATATTAGAGCATGATATTGAATTAGCATTTCTACATACAAACTCTTGCATTTGTGCTGATACGTGGTGACACTTAAGAGCTCCATTTGCTCAACTAACCGAAGGACTTCGATGCATCATATTTTGCCTGCTGGATCTACTACCAGTATAAGTGAACTCATGGAACTGCAAGGCTTCTTCAGGAAAAACAATTAGAGTAATTGCTATTTTTAGGATATCTTTCTGTTACAAAATTATTAATAAATCAAAATTATTCTGAAATTAGATATTTTTGTTAATGTTATTTATCTCTATTCTTAGTGATTAAACTTATAACCTTTAACGTATTATTGCTTCAGAAAAAGCTCCAGTGTATACTGAAACACTAAACATTTTCTTACTTAGAAACTCAATCAGAAATATCAACATTAAATGTCTATTTAGATCTGAGCACTCAGGTTTCTTTTTTAGAAAACTTCAAGCAAATAATTGCTAATTTATTTATTGATAAGTCAGCAATTGATTTCCAGAGAAAGAGTTTTAATATTTTATAAAAAATATGCATACCCTTTAAAATTTATATTACATTATCTTTCACTATCACTACAAGTTGGCTTTTCTGATTATATTTTTTGATCTTTATTGTTATTGAATATACTTTTTAGAGAAAAGTTTCATAGCTACTAAAAGTTGGTAAGATAACATAGAGATTTCCTGTATATCAGTACCCTCATGCCCACCCCAATTTTCACTATTAATAACATTATACATAGCATGATAGTTAAATTAACTTGAAACATTATTATTAGCTGATGTCTATATGTTTTTCAGACTTCCTTGTTTTTTACATTTTTTTTCTATTCTAGGTTCTATTCAGGTCACCACATGACATTTCATTTTTATATCTCCTTAGAGTCCTGTTGGCTCTGACAGTTTCATATACTTCCCTTGTTTTTTCTGACTGTGACAGTTTTGTAGGGTATTGGCAAACTATTACAGAATTCTCTTCTATTAAAATCTCATGACTAAGTTTTTCTCATGACTAAACTGGATTTATGTGTTTTGCAGAGGAAAATCATAGGACATAGTGCCCTTTTCATATCAAGGGCATTTTCCATTAGCATGATTCATGACCATTGATCTTAACCTTGGTCACTTGGTGAAAATGAACTTTGTATTTCATCCTTTCCATATTATATTGTTTGGAAGGAGGTAACTTTATGCAGCTCACACTTATGGAGAGTGTATATGTAGGAGAGTCCTTATTTTTTCTTACAAAATTAACTCACAGATTTGTAGGTTTGGAAAACCTGATTCTGAATCTCCCATATATCTTCTCCACAAATCCATAAGGGTCATATGGAGAGTAAACAAAACCACATGGAATCCAAGGCTTCTACATTACTAGGAGACACAGAATGTCAATATTGAAATCTTCAATTTTCCCTAAGCAGGAAGAAAATAAACAAATGCCAACAGAGCTCACACAAACCCTATTAAACACCTGAGGCTGCAGGCTGGAGGAGTTTAAATAACTCTGCAATAAAAATGTAGATGGAGGTGAAAGATGTACAGAAAACAGGAAAAATCATGCCCCAGTAAGAAAATGTGCACAATATATGGCAAAATATGGAACACAGATTGAGACACAATTCAGAGAAATACTATAAGGTACTTAAACGTGCTAAATTGTAGCATCAGATCATCATTTCAGATACATGGAGTGACACTTATTGGAGACAAAAGGTGAGGAGGAATAATAAATGAGAGAGAAAAATTAAGAATTTTGTGAAACTTCAATTTTTTCCTTTTTCCTATACAACCATCACCACTACCACAATTGTCCACAAAAAGTCCTGCTTAACAGAATGTCAAAATGGAAGAAGAAACTCTCAAACTAGGAACTCTGTCCACAAAATGAATAGAAATAGAAGAAAACAGATTGTACCCCCGCCAATGTAAAAATAAATAAATAAATAAATAAATAAATAAATAAATAGATAAATAAATAAATGCTTTTGTGTTGGTTAAACATCACCACAACATCTGTAACACAATACTTCAAGATGAATTACATATTTTTAAACAAGTACTTCAGACTGTGAACAACAACAACAACAACAAAACAAAACAAGAAAACAGTATGAACCAGGAAAACATTCTATGACCTCAAATTATAAAAACACAATAGGAAATTAAACAAGAGTTGACTGAACTTAGAAAGAAAGAAATAGAAGGTGTAATTAGACAATAGTTAAAAACTAAACAAAAAAAGACTTCCAAAAATGGATTTAAAAATGTAATAATAAGCATTAAATAAAACCAGAAAAACAATCAAGATGATAAAAATGATGTAAAGAAAGAAGAGAAATTACAGAAAGCAAAGAGGGTACAACATATATATAATTGATGTTTCTGAGGTAGAAAACCAAAACAATGAACAAAATTAATACTTCAAACTATATAAAAAAATACACAGTGAAAGTGTTTTGTTTTCAAGGCAAATGACTTGGATCAATTATCTTCGAGCCATATGCTAGTAGAACTGTTAAGACTTTAACAAAGTTATGATTTTAAAGACAAAAGATAAAATAACTTACAAATCAGAAAACCTAGACAACCTAGACAGACTTTGATTCCTTGAAAACAACATGGAAAGAAAACCACCAATGTAACATTTTCAGAAAGCTGAAAGAAAGAAAGAATGCATCAAAGACAATATGTCTGTTCAAACTGTCTTTCAAGTGTCAAGGTACATTCCTTTTTATCAGTTGTTGTCCTTGTTGTTGTTTTTGAGATGGAGGAGTCTCTCTATGTCTCCCAGTCTGGAGTGCAGTGGCTCACTGCGACTTTTGCCTCCCAGGTTCAAGCAATTCTCCTGCCTCAGGAGAATGTCACAGGTGTGATTCAAAGCTGCAGAGCATAGAGTTCTCAATTGTTAGGTAAGTTTTCAGCAAATCAAAGATTAGCCTTCAGTCTTTGAGGGTATGAGATTTTTCAATTTCAAGAAAATAAACTCTTCTTTTTAGTGTTCGGTGGGATTTGCATCACTGTCTAGCTCTGCCTGATATGTAAGTACTTCCAAAAGTAAACAAACAAATGAAGAACCTCTGATACTATGTTTACCCATGGTGATATTTTAAATAGCTTTCCTTGCATCTGTCTCTTTCTCTCTCCTATCTAATTACTATATTGATAAGCTATTATTTAGGTATTATTTTTCTTTCCTTTTCGAGCTGCTGTTTTCTTCTAGCTGCCCGTGAATAGAAGGCAGATTAGGATGTCCTACAGTCTCCTGAATGCTAAAAATGAATAGGGCCTCCCTTCATTCCAACATTTTTAATTTCTCATCTATACGGGCTTTCAAGTGGATTTCAAAGATCATTAGAAAGTTGTTCTTCATCAGTAAAGTTTGTCAAACTGTATATTCCTTTCTAATTTCCTTAGGGTTAGGCTTTGAGAACAAAAATAGCCGTATGTGGTTGAGGCACTAGAAAGGAAATACAGAGTAAATTATTGCTATTTTTCCTGGTTTGAGCCTGATTTGTAATATTTTGGTACTTCATTACTTGGTATTTTAGTTGTCTCAGATATCAAATAGTAGATCATACAGCTACTGTGAAGATCACCTAGACCTGTGTCTTTAGAAAAATGAATAGATTAAGAACTAGATGGAAAATCCATTTCAAGCAAGCTGACTGAGAGAGACAACACATCTTGCATAGCTAAGAGAATTTGTCCAATCGAGTAATTGTGGCGTTAGAATTGTAGCGTGCACCTATTCCATCCCTTCATTTTTCAAATTAAAAACAAACCAGAAATAACTAAAGTCCAGAAAAGTCTAATTGGTTGGTCAAAATATCATACTTAGCAAAATGACTGTGGGAAAATCATCCTTTTTAAGCCTCAGGTAGCCCATTTGTTTAAAAAAAAATACATAGGGCTGTTGAGAATATGTTAGTTCATGCTTATAAAATACCTTGTGTTCAATTAAGTTTGCCCTGAGGCTGTCTCCACATCTGAGTTCCTAAGTAAGGAAAGGCAATCTAACTTAGTATGTGAATACTGAAACCCACTTTGGGAGTATATGTTTTTTAATAGACAGCCAGGTCTCAGCTGATCACAGCAGCCAGCGGATCACACAATGTGCAAATAAGGCCCCTCTGAAGCTAAGCTGCTGCTATTTCTATACTTCTGTGTTCTTCCTATAAGAGCTCACGTCCCATCACCTGCAGAGCAGAGCGCTCCCAGCCTCTTTTGGTTCAGAGCGCTACCTGGTCCATGCATTACTCTTTACTCAAATAAGCTTTTAATTTTTTAAAGCGTTTCTTTCAATACTAGTATACTACGTGACATGTATAAAGCACTCGATAAATGTGTATTGTCATTGCTGAAATCGTGCCTTGAGTTTTCATATTATTAAGAGCAATTATATTTATCTACTGGCCCAGCCGAAGGTAAAACCCAAGCCTTCTAACTCAGGCATGGTGCATTTCCCACTTTCCCATACTTCCCTGATACTCTGGGGCCTCACTTCTTAAGATACACATTTGCTAGCAGGGCCTTCCCTCGCTAGGGCAGCTGAACTGGAGGAGAACAAGCCTTGTTAGAGCTGCAGATGTTCCGAGCCAGAGCTTTCCACACTGGTCAGATCCAGTCTTACTTGAAGTTGTGATCAAAGTTCTTCAAAGTTCTGCCTGGTTCATACTGAGAGCTGCTTCTCCCTCATGTGCCCCTTGCTTTCTTTTTGTTCAGCTTTAAAACAGTTGTTCTACTTACATGAATGCATTCAACAGGCTGATTGTTTCTTGCCTGAAAATTCTTCCCATGAATGCAAATAACATTTCTTAATCTCTCACAGCTGGCTCAAGAAGTATGCTTGATGAAGCACCTAGAGGAGATTTAAAAAAAAGAATAAAGAGAAGAAAAACAAAAGCAAAACATTATACCGCCCTTGAGTAGCCGTTCACAATTTAACATATGCCTCATGTGAAGAACTGCTTAAGATAGAGGCCACAGGTGTTTGTCTCAGCCTATGGAAAGATGAAGGTTAGACCTCTGATGCTTTAAAAATTCAGAAAAGCTAAGAGCAGATGAGATTTCCATACCGATCTTGTGAAACAAACATGGGTTTAAAACATCCTCTAAAACCATAATAAATGCTCTGGATAAATCAAAACCTTTACCCTCCTGGGGAGGGAAGCTCTTTTTCCAAATTGATGGATTTTAGTCCTTGCTCTAGGCCTCCTCAGTGCTTTTCTAGGGAAATGTGGTACTTATAAAATCCACTCGCAGTCCTTCATTTTATTTACCAATAAAAGCAGGTACTAGTAAGAAGCCTGTTCCTCTTCCCCTCAGAGGGGTGTGAGGGGATTGCCCGGGTCTGAGACACCGTTGTCAGCAGGCACAGAAATGGCAGCCTTGGCACTGCTGCTGAGGTTGCAGGACTAGGTATATTCATGCACGGAAGTAAAATAAAGAACACACACGTCCTGCGCCCATGGCGCTTCCATTCCAGTGGGTAGCATTCCCACGGTGAGGACGGACAACTAGCAGCTTTGGGTGAACAAATTACAGACTTTTTTTTTTTTGAGACGGAGTTTCGCTCTTGTTACCCAGGCTGGAGTGCAATGGCTTGATCTCGGCTCACCGCAACCTCCACCTCCTGGGTTCAGGCAATTCTCCTGCCTCAGCCTCCTGAGTAGCTGGGATTACAGGCACGCGCCACCATGCCCAGCTAATTTTTTGTATTTTTAGTAGAGACGGGGTTTCACCATGTTGACCAGGATGGTCTCGATCTCTTGACCTCATGATCCACCCGCCTGGGCCTCCCAAAGTGCTGGGATTACAGGCTTGAGCCACCGCGCCCGGCCCAGACTAACATTTTATCAAACACAAATGTCTGCAAGGAACGCTGTGTGTCTTCAAACAATTCAAGGGTAACTCTGTTGACACGTGGCTCTCCTCTCCCAGTGAGGTCAGGGTGTGAGGAAAAGAGAGTTGTAAAGGAGAGAGGTTCGTGTCAACGTTGCCTGAGTGGTGATGAGAGGAGAGCAGTATACGAATAGAAGGACCGGAAGAGAGATGGGTCAAAAGCTGTCGGATTGGAAGGAAGCCAACCATTCATTCAGCAAATATTTATCCTAATCATATTTCTCTCCGGATTAAAACTCTTATTTTGTTTTATTTTATATTTATACCTAGAGTATAAAATAAAGATTCCCCTCGAACTCTCATGACTCCCGTGATATGGTCCCTGCCCAGTTCCCAACTTCATCCTCCATCTGTTTATTCTACTCAGTGGACACGTTTTTCCCAGCCCAACTCTGTTGAGAAAGCTCCATCCCACCACACCTGCCACACACACAGGCAGCAGACATTTTCCACGGCTGGTTGTTTTCCATCTTTCTGGTCCCGTCTGAAATCCCAGCTGCTCTGAGGGACCTCCCCGAACCCTGGGTCTAAAGCGGAGATCCCTGCCTTGCTGCTGTCTGTCTCAGCACTCAGATTACTCCTTAATAGCTTTCATCACATGTGCAATTGCTTTGTTTGTGTATGTCTTGTGTATGTTTATCTCTGGACCACACACAGCACAAGAGTGAGCACGTCAACCCTGCGTCCCTCGCATCTGCAGCACGTGCTGCACCGTCCAGCACCTCATGAGTGCTGAGAAATGAATGGCCGGAAGACAGAAGGGGGCTGTGGCTAGGACGGTGGGTGACAGAGCCTGAGAAAAGAACTCCCAGGAATGCAAGTCTTTTTAATGATCAGCCCGGAGAGACCTTAAAACAAGACTGTGATCACGCCCTGATTCCCTCTTGAGCTGTGAATTCATCTCTGGAAACTGCTGCTAGTACAGGTGCCTGTAAATTAGTGTAGTAAGGCCGCACTGGACATGAGCCGCACTCTATGTAACAGTGTGTGGCTACTCACTAGTCAACGTGACTTTTGTAGAATTCCTCACAGAGCCTTTGTATCAGCCTTGAAAAACCCATTGTAACTGCTGCTGGTTGGAGGGCATATTCAGGGCAACTTGAATCTATGCCCCTCAAGCTTGGCCCCAAAAAACTCTCCACTTACATTAATCTTGCCTCAGGTTCCTCCTTTCAGGCTGACAAGGCTAATCAAGAAAATCAAAAATGTCAGTCTGAAAATCCAGGTGTGGCCTTTGTTCCTCAGGGGCACAGGCCCTCGGGAGGAGAGCACCCCCCTGCAGGAGGGAGGGGCGCGGATGGTGGGAAGGCACTCATCCATCAGGGCCCCTAAGTGCTATTTCCCCAAAGAGATTGCTAGTGGTGGGTTCTGCGTATCTGTGACAACGGGGTCTGTCAGTGTAGGTCCTGCCGTCATGTGTGGCCAGTGGGCCATGGTTCCTACACATTAGCTCCTTTGCACTGGGAAGAATCGGGAGACACGGGAATATGCCCAAGTGTGAATGTGCTGATCTCCATCCCTGGCGCTCACTGAGTCTAGGCCAGTGCCTGAGTCACCATCAACCTCCCTCCAGAGCAAGGTTTCAGCAGCTGCAGTGTCCTGTCTCCACGAGTGAATCTTGGAAGAAGCCTATTTCACAGTCCCCGTGGAGGCTTAGGGAAGTAGGAGTGCAGAATCCCAGGCTGCTGCCCCCTCAGCTCCCTCCACACTGCCTGAGGGACCCAGGCGCCCCTCACCACGGGCTCCTCTCCTGCCCCTATGGCTGTACATCCTGCCTGCTCCATGGTAGAACCTATGACTTTCAGCTCACAGTAAGCAAGCTTGGGGCTCTGAAGAACCTGGCTGTACTTTTTTTTAAACTTGTTTTGATGTTTATTCTGTTAGAAGATATTTAGAGGCAATTTTTTTCCCTAAATACTTCCTTAGACTTTTTTCATAAGTTTTGACTGGTAGTGTTTTCATTGTTATTTAATTTGTTAAACTTTAAGTTCTGGGGTACATGTGCAGATCTCACAGAATTGTTGCATAGGTACACACAGGCCATGGTGGTTTGCTGCCTCCATCCCCCCATCACCTACATCAAGCATTTATCCCTCCCCAACCTCCCCACCCCGCACTGTCCCTCCCCTAGACCCTGCCCCCCCGACAGACCCCAGTGTGTGATGCTCCCCTCCCCGTGTCCATGTGTTCTCATTGTTCAACACCCGCCTGTGAGTGAGAGCGTGCGGTGTTTGGTTTTCTGTTCTTGTGCCAGTTTGCTGAGAATGATGATTTTCAGATTCATCCATGACCCTGCAAAGGACACGAACTCATTGTTTTTTATGGCTGCATAGTATTCCAGGGTGTATGTGTGCCACATTTTCTTTGTCCAGTCTATCATTGATAGGCATTTGCATTGGTTCCAGGTCTTTGCTATTGTAAACAGTGCTGCAATGAGCATTCGTGTGCATGTGTCCTTATAACAGAATGATTTATAATCCTTTGGGTATATACCCAGTAATGGGATTGCTGGGTCAAATAGAAATTTCTAGATTCCTCAAGGATCTAGAACCCGGCAGCACTTTCTCCTGCATTCCTACTGCAGCTCCCCCAGCAAGCTCAGGAATAGATATGCAATTCAGTCCCTACGACCAGCCTCAGGAACCAGGTGTTTCCAAAGTTGTTATGTAAAGTAGACGCTAATAAAGATCGCCTTGGCTTTGACTCGGGTTTTGTAGATGAGTGTAAATTCGGGAACAGACTTGAGAATAGGCCCCTGTAGCGGCAACCATTGCAGTCTTCTTTTCTGTTTCTAGAGACAGGGCCAGAGCTGGGATTTATAAACTTCAAGGCCACGTACTGATGAATCTCATAGACTGTAGAGTCATCACAGTACATCCACCCCGGACAAAGAGAGGCTGCTTTGTGAGAAGAGAGGGCAGATGCTCTTCAAGGCCCTTGACTCAGCCCAGCTCTTCTGTATAGAAGCCAGCGTGTTTTGGGGAAAAGAAGGAATGCTGTCTCTGCTCTGCTGCATTCAGAAAAAACAAATCTGCATAAGGAGACTGAGAAAACGCTTCTCTGGGGACACCCGAAATGTGTGTGATGTGCCAGAGGATCACAAAGCTTAACATTTAAAAAGGAACTCCTGTTCTTTCATGAAGAATAGATAACGTTTCCCCCCGGTCATTTCTCCCATGACAGGGAAAATGGTTTTTCTGTTGGAACCTGAAAGCCAGTGAGCACTGCGCACGTCGCAGAAATGAAGACACCACGCAGGCCTTGAATAACAGTGAAAGAAACTCCCGGGCTATTTATGAAACAACTCAAACTTGCCTTTTATCAGAGCAGTAATTTCTATAAAACGCAGCCCTGCTGAGTGGGGACTAACCAGCCTGGAGACAAGCGATCTGTGCCAGGTTTAACTGGCTGTGTAAACAGGTGTCCCGCTCTGCTCCCAGTCACTCATTTCCACCTGACTGTTGGCACAGCTGTGCATCTAGGAAGTGTCCAGGCACCGCAGCAACACAGCAGCATTTCAGATGATGATCAGGGATGGGGAAAGAAGCCGAAGGTTAGTGTTGCTGATACATATTAAGTGCTCACTAAATGTTAAACACCATTATTGTGGATGTTGCTGCTTTTGTTAGAAGGGCTCCTGGCACCGCAACCAGATAGTCTCTTCTCTCAGAGCTGAGTTTCTCCTGTCTGTTCTCGTGGAAGCAGGACAGTCTCCCTTCTTGGCTGGGCAGCGTGCTGTCCCTGGGTGTGTCCTCTGCCGAGTTTCTCCTGTCTGTTCTCGTGGAAGCAGGACAGTCTCCCTTCTTGGCTGGGCAGCGTGCTGTCCCTGGGTGTGTCCTCTGCCGAGTTTCTCCTGTCTGTTCTCATGGAAGCAGGACAGTCTCCCTCCTTGGCTGGGCAGGGTGCTGTCCCTGGATGTGTCCTCTGCACTCCTGAGCACCTTATCTTTCCTTCTCCTTCCTGCATTCTCTGGGTGAGGGAGGACTGAGCTATAGAGGTGATTTTTAACAAATTGCTTTACTTTTTTACCGCCTTGAGTAACAATGCCTCATGTCTTTAGACTAATTATGGAGAGATTTCTATCAGTGTTTTATAAACTTTGGTCAAATGATTGGATTACCTTGGATTCATTGAATTAACCTTTAAAACCTGGTAAGTTTATATAAATGCTTGCTTAATTCATGTCTGGTTATAGAGTGAACTTTGAAGAAATGTGGACAGCCAGATTTTATGAGATGAAGAGAATAACATGACTCTTCTACTGAGAGTTTCTTAAAGTAATTTATGAATAATAATAATAATAAACACCAACCATGTTCAAATTGACACAGAAATTGCTGATATATTAAATTTATTTTTCTCTTTCAAAAGTAGCTTACCATGATAAGCAAAACAGAGAAATCTCTGGCAGGGAAGTAGCTACTTTAAAGTCATGTTGCCATTTCTCTAAGTTGTTAAGATTGTAATTGCTTCTTTTTTCCTTGGTAATTAAATCTGAGTCCAAAGTAGAATTTTAATTTGGTCAAAACTGTCTAACTTGTAACACTTCAATAGATATTTTTAAAATGTTATTTTTAAATGTATAAAAAATAAGGCACCTGTCCTGTCAGCCTGGCTTGCTCAGAACATTCTCAGATGGCCTAAAACGTCTGGCCTGTGCCTCTTGCCCAGGTATCTCATTAACAGAAACCCCCTCACTCTCAAAAGTATCCTGGTTTGGACAATACATTATATAGTCACCATTCATCATGGAGAAACTAAACTATAAACCAATATCAACAGCAATGACCGTGACAACGAAAACGATATTTACAGAGTCACAGGGAAGAAACTGATTTAAACCGGGCCATACAGAACAGTATGACGGTCAGGAGGGAGAAGAAAAGGGCAGGTCAGTTTATCTGCTTTGGGTGAGGAGCTGGAGCAGCAATCTGTTAGTAAATGAGGTCCAGTCATGTGGTGGAGTCCTTGGAAGCCGTGAAGGGTCTGGATGGCTACAGTAGAACACTGTTGAAAGTTTCTGAGCAAGGACTGACAGATTAAAAACTGCTGTGAGGAAGTGAGCATGCTGAAAGTTCATGGAGAATTGTGGAGTGGTAAGTGGCACCTCTCCTAGACAAGCACCCTGGCGATGGAGCACACAGGCGCTGTAAAGGGCAGCCTGGAGCCGTGAGCAAGCAGCCGACAGGCTTTCCCAGCGGCTGTCACTCAAGGAGTGAATCTAGTAAACTAGGGTGGGTGTGAATCTGAGCCCGGGGGCCTCAGAGCAGCAGCGCAGGGCGCTGTGTGGTGCAGGTCAGGGTGAAGGCAAGTGTGGCTACTGCTGGGAATGCCGGGGTGGCATTTCCTACACTGGCTTAAGGCCACGTAGGCCAGGCCCGTGCAGGGCTAGTGCTACTGCTTTATTTAATTGCGCCATTTGCTTCTGTAAACAATGCCAAATCCCTCACCTCGAGAGATGCCTTATCGTACTAATCAACAGAAGCCCTCCTGGGCAGCCGTCCTGGGCTCCTGACGTACTGGCCACAGAACCCTGCCCTGCCCCTTCTCAGTCTCCCACCTCAGAGAACTGGGAAGCCTGGGAACTGCACCCACTAGCACCCCTGGCTAAGCAAGGCCGCCCATGAGAGGCCTTTGTGAAGGATTTGGAATGGAGAAGAGAGGCAAAGCCACGTTCATGCAGCTCTAGGTGTGGCCAGCAAACAGGCAGACAAGTGGCAAACGTGGGCTTTCTGTGGTGGCTTCCGAGTGCTCTGAAAACCAACTTCTTAAGTACTGAAGAAAATCTGATCGTTGGTGTCAGTTTTCTGGACCTGTGACCCTTTGATCTCTAAAAGTTTGGCGTGAAGCTGAGAGCTCAGATGACTCACCCCGGCCTTCTCCTTCCCAGCACTTCACAAGGATGTTCGAAGGCGTTTAATTCCCTGCATTAAATGCCATCCTGCTTAAAAAAACAAGAGTGAGTGAATGCTGTTTTGGGACATAACTCTTGTTGATACACATTTTTTTTTCCTTTCCACTGGCCATTTTAACTTGAAAATTGGTTATTTTTTAGTTCAATAGGAGTTTTTGAAACAGTTTTTAAATTTACTGTATATCTTTATCTTACTATTTCCAATGAAAGTGCCAGAGATTAGATATAAAAAGATGTCTCTGAAATATAAAAATTATATTATCAGACCTTGTTGATATATTGTTTTTGCTATTACCAAATCAAATGAACTAATAATATATTGTTTCCTTGAGGTAAATCCAACTTTATAAGTTTTGGACCTATTTCTTCACTGTGTAACTTAATAAAATTCAGGAACTCGTTCTTTTGTAACAGGTGAGAGGAAAGAAGTTAATAGCTGCTCTGGCATGAAAGAAATACTTTCCGCCTGTTTCTAGGGAATGCTGCTGGATCCAGGATATAAGCCCTGAGTCATTTCATCAAGAATATAGTAAAAACTGTTAATTAATATGGTAATTATTCTTGTAAGTTTAGTCATAATTTTAATTCATTTCCATTACTTAAGCTGAAAAGTGCCAAATTATCCTTTAAGCATTTCTTTATTTTTCTCACCTTTCTATTAGAAAAATGTTAATTATCTTTATTACCGTTTCTGATATTTAAGAAGAAAGAGTGGGGGGTTACAGGTTCATAAGCATCTTTAAAGCTACAAGGCAGAGAATTTTACCCAATTCAAAGAAGTCCGGGTTATTCTACACAGAGAAGGTCACAGCCACACACCCCAGGGGCACTCTGGGGCCAGTGTCAGCCTCTGCACCACTGCTCCCAGCCCAGGGCCTGGAGTTCTGAGGAACTCCAGGAGTTCTGAGTTGCCTCTAAAATTCAGCCTCTTGCCTGCATACGCATCAGACGACCTCATGTCACCATTATTATTCAGCTTCTCTGGGCACATAGCAAGAAAAGCAATGTAGTTGGCAAAATGGGAACAGGGGATAAGCTGGGGAAAGCATTTCACTTCTGGAAATGCATGCACAGGAGTCTAGAGGGAGGGGGTGAGAAGAGCTGCCAGTGCCTTGGCTGCCGACGCCATCATGGCCAGCTCTATGAAATGTGTCAGGGTCAACAGTGAGCAAATGTTTTTGTGGCTATTTTTGTGTTTTGTGCTACATTTACATAACACTAAAAATTACCTTGAGCTAAATACAGAAAGAAAGGAGAAGAACTCATGGATACACTAGCAAAAAATTTCATCAGGAATCTGTGTGTCACCTTTCCTACCTCTAAGAGTGGTCGCTATAAAATAGAACCGACAAACCCATGTTCAGAGTACGCACTACACTCCCAGGACCACCGGCCATCAGTTTGGTAATAGATGTCATTGACTTTAGAGGTCAGAATTTTTCACATGGCCAGGCACAGTAGTTCCTGACCGTAATCCCAGCACTTTGGGAAGCTAAGGTGGGAAGATTGCTTGACCTCAGGAGTTCCTGACCAGCCTGGGTGACGTTGAGAGACTCCATCTTTATCTCCACCAAAAAAGTAAAAAAAAAAAAAAGAGAGAAGATTTAGCAATTAAAACTTAATGAAAGCTTAAGGCAAGATCCTTTCTGTGGCATTTACTCCATTATTAACCAAATTACATATGACTCATTTAGGTAGTTTAAATAAGAATAATATTAAACAAGTATTTGCTATCATGGCTAAATAATCTGTTAAAGAATAAAGATATCCCATAAAAATAATAAAAGGGCCACAAAAAGAACCAACTTTCTCTTTATGGGATCCGTTTTTATACAAAATCCATATGCAGATGGTGTTTTGGGTTTTTAAATAATATAATTCTTTTCCACAGTTAACAAGGCCAGGCACCGTGGCACCGTTCTCCATGTGTTGGGAAGCTGGCGGGTAAAAATCTGGGCTGCAGAGTTTCTTTCTAGAACACAGGAAGTTCCTGGGGCTTACCATGTAATCACTTTTGCGAAAAGTAGAGTAGAATAGAGAAAAGATGGGCTAGAGAGACTTACAGAGGTTCTCAGTGAACTCAACTCCCTGAGAGATTTGCTCTCCTAAACAATAAAAGGCATTAATTTAGCGGCTGCTGTCATCAAGATAGAAGGGACATCAAGACACTTGGTATCAAAGCTATGCAGATTGCTCTCCCTTTAACTGTTTCAATATGAAATATTCCTCCAGTAAGCTACAAACACATACTCAACCATACATTCATACCTGTCTATTTTATTTTTGCATGTGAATTTTGTACTTAATTAAAATTTCTATAAATTTGGGACATCTGTTTTATTAAAATTGAACTGTAGCCAGCCCAGAACTCCATAAAGATGAGGATTCAGAAAGCATATTTGACAGTGACTTCGAATTTTAACTTGTAGAATGCTTAAGAACCTAGCTCAGTGCTCCCTTTCTTGGCACCTATCTGCGTAAATGCTAACTGAACAGATGAAAGGACCAATGAATGAATAGTGGAGGCGGCACCACCAAATCCCATGCTATTCAAATGCTTTTCCTTGAAGACTCTGTCATTTATTTCTATGACTAATCTGATGTCCTGGAATAATTTTAGCTTCAATAACCCAGGATGTAAGACAGGCGTTTCCTATTTATCAAAAAGTACCTTAGACTTGCCTCGTACTCATGGTGCCTAAGTTCACACAGTGTGAGGCCAGCATAGCATACGTAACTGCATATTTTAAAGCTGATTTGCTGATAGTAAATTACAAACCCATGGTGAACTTTTTATTTGCAACTGAAATACAAAAACCTTATCTCTTAGTACAAGAAAATGTACTAATACAATTTATTAAATTAGTTCAACTAGCATTTCTTTCAAAAGAATTGACAATAAATTAAATTGGGTGCACCTCTTTTCCATTCCGTGTTCAGCTGCCAGATCTCAGCTTTCTATGTCTAAAACTCTTACTAGATAGCACTCCATTGTGGTTAGATTCTTCCATTCCAGGGGACTTTATTAAATTTAGAATCCAAGATAGCTGTCACTATCTGAAGGATACAAATAAGGGCAAGTATAGAATAAGCCTCTTTAAACCAGCATGGCATAAATTGGCCGTATTTCCAGGGTGACAGAGCAAGTAAAGGATTTCAGTGATGAGTAGAGAAAGCCAAAAATAGCTAATAAATGGTGTTCATTCAGCAGGAAATAGTATTTCCAAATTACTCAAAATATCCCCTTTACTAAATAAGCGATGGGCTACGTTTTTATTCTAAAACAAGTCTAACACGAGAAAGCCAAAATTAGCTAATAAATGATATTCGTTCATCAGGAAATGGTATTTCCAAATTACTCAAATCTCCTTTACTAAATAAGTGATGGGCTACGTTTTTCTTTTCTTTCTTTCTTTCTTTCTTTCTTTTTTTGAGACAGAGTTTCGCTCTTGTTACCCAGGCTGGAGTGCAATGGTGCGATCTTGGCTCACCACAACCTCCGCCTCCTGGGTTCAGGCAATTCTCCTGCCTCAGCCTCCTGAGTAGCTGGGATTACAGGCAGGCGCCACCACGCCCAGCTAAGTTTTTGTTTTTTAGTAGAGACGGGGTTTCACCTTGTTGACCAGAATGGTCACGATCTCTTGACCTCGTGATCCACCTGCCTCGGCCTCCCAAAGTGCTGGGATTATAGGCTTGAGCCACCGCGCCCGGCCTGGGCTATGTTTTTCTAAAACCAGTCTAACACAAGGTGATAACGTCCACATAAGAGCTTGCACCACATCGCCAGGGTTTGCTACAATCTTCAGAGGACTAAGAATTAGAAAGGCAGTTAATTCCTGATTTACATATTCTGCTAATAAAGTGACAAGGTCTTATGAAACACACACAACAGCTGCAAATGATGTAATTACGTTTCTGTATGCAAATGTGCCGACATCTCGGAAATGCTGGAACACTATTTGCAATGCTAATTAAGTGGCTTTTATTGAGGCTGCATAATTCCTACATGTGACTTGGCTCCAGGTGTCACTCTAGCTTGTGAAACCTTTACTGTCAGGTTTGCTGAGGTGGCACACATTAACATCACTCATAAAACCTCTATTTATAATTAAATTACTTGCAGTGACTCAGGGATTTTTCATCACCTCCCTGTCCACCTCTGCACTCACACAGCACAGAGACTGAATTGTAACTGGCAGCCTGAGCCTGAGCAAGTTTCTCCGTGTCTACATTCCCACACAAGTGGCCAGTCTGTTGAATCTCACCCACGTAAACCACGTTCAAGTGTCTAATGAGCAGGGAAACAGATCACAGACTGAGGTCAACGTGGAACTGCTGGCAGATATCGTTAGGTTTTATTTTAGATCTTACAGCTATAAAAGAAGAAGAATTTCTTTTGCTGTAATCTCATATCAGTATTTGAATAGTCTGAATAATTATTCTTTCATTTATAATAATACACAACGTTTTGAGATCAAACAGTAAGGAGTTGATACCATACTTTTAATTTGTAAGTAAGAAAAAAATGAAACTAAGGAAAAATATTTATTAAACACTCATTATGTTCACAGCATTGCTGGACTGTAAGTAAACATTAATACATGGGCTTCCTAATAGCTCAGAAACAGTTTACAATGCAACACGTAAAAAATAATTACAATAAAATATAAGCATAGGAGCTGGGAGCGGTGGCTCACGCCTGTAATCCCAGCACTTTGGGAGGTTGAGGCGGGCAGATTACGAGGTCAAGAGATCGAGACCATCCTGCTCAACATGTTGAAACCCCATCTCTACTAAAAATACAAAAATTAGCTGGGTATGGTGGCGCACACACCTGTAATCCCAGCTACTCAGGAGGCTGAGGTGGAAGAATCACCTGAACCCGGGAGGTGGAGGTTGCAGTGAGCCAAGATTGCACCACTGCACTCCAGCCTGGTGACAGAGCAAGACTATGTCTCAAAAAATAAATAAATAAAAAAGAATAGGATACCTGGTTGTTCATCTGGAACTAAAACACATAAATGAAATCAGAGAGAATCTTCGTAACTCTTTTAATCTACAATTTACTTCAGTCTCTTCTCGTACCGAAACTTTCATCAGAACGTCCAATAGTATAAGACATGTGACTTGGTATTTTCAGTGCTTCTTTCTAGTTCTTATAAAAATAATCTGAGAAAGTATTCAACCAGTCCCTGATGTTTTAAGGGCTGTGTCCTTTAGATGATGGCAGAATGCACATACCCCATAAACTATTGTAAGCAGAGAAGTTATCTTACATAACAAGCACAGAGAGGGAATTTTCCTGGTTCGTAGAGATGTGGCTTTGACCCCAAAATAGAACTAAAGCACTGATTGGCCCTTCGTCTAAAGATGAGTGCCTCGAACCCCTGGTACTTTCTGGCAGGACTTCCTAAAGGCAGCAGAACCGGCAATCCTACCATTAACCACCACCCCACCAGAACCTCCCCTGTCTACAAAGGCAACTAACGAGGATGCGATCCTCTTCAGAGCAATGGAGAGAGCAATGTACTAATTCTCAGCAAGGGAGGAAGGACTTGCATCTGATGGAACACGCAGGAACGGGAAGCTGGAATATCAGCACTTGGCTTGACGCTGGCACAGATGGAGGTGCAGCTACTGCTGCCCGGGGCAGAGCTGGATGGGAGAGCCCCAGGAGAGCTTGGCCTCTACACCCTGAGAGTGGGGACACACATGAACCTAAAGGTGAACTGTTAATTTCTCAACTAAAGAGCAAGGCAGCAGGATCTGATGGGATGTGTTACAGCCTACAGGAAAAAAAGGGATGGGGTCATTCCCCATCACAGCTCCCCATGGCACTGGGAGGGCCTAGACAAGGTCATCAGCAGCTCCCACAACCCCATGTGAATGCACAAGGGTGCTCAGGGAGAAGGCACTCAGGTGCGCTCCGACCCAGGGATGAGGACATGGGACGGGAAGTCTGCTGGTGCCAAAGGAAAACTAGGCTGCCCTCCCCTCATGGAGAGAGGGGCTAAGGAGAAGCTGCATGCTGGACTAAATTTTCAATTCGAGAGTTTCCATATTTTTAAATAATCTCTGTCTCCTCATGATAACTATCTTGGTTCACAAATTGTCACTATGCTTCCCTTTAAGACTTTAGACATTGTTTTCTTGGATTCTTTAAATATACTTATAATAACTATATAAAGTTTTCTTTCTTTAACCCATCAGGGCTTCCTTAGAGACACTTCATATCGATTACTTTTTTTCATTGTGTATGGACCGTATTTTCCTTTTTTTGGCTCATGCTGTTTTTTATTGGAAACTGGTTATTTTAGAAAATGTAACTTGGCAACTTTGTAAAGTAGATACCCTCTGCGAAGTTTGATATGGCTGCTATTCGTGTCTGTTGTTGCTGCTGCTGTTTGTTTAGTGACTTTCCAGGACTCACCCTGTATGGTCTAAATTTCCTGTGATGTGTGACAACTAAGATAGTTTCTGGGTTAGCATAAGGATGAGATAACAGTTTGTAGGAAACCTCATTGAACCAGTGTCTGCAAAGTCACTGAACATGTATCCCACCCTCAGGCGATTCACACTTACTGCTTGCACAGAGCCTCAAGGCCAACCTTGCACAGAGGCCAAAGAATTGGACCCTCCAGGTCCCCTGGGCATGCACACAGTTCTGTACATGTACATGGCTTTCTAGATTCTCAGAAACATGGCAAAGCTTGTCTTTTTCTCTTTTTTTAATCACAGCTTATTGCAGCCTCAATCTCTAGGGCTCAGATGATTGTCCCACCTCAGCCTCCTGAGAAGCTAGGGCTACAGGCATGTGCCACCATGCCTGGATAATTCTTACTTATTTATTTATTTTTTTGAGAAATGGGTTTTCACCATGTTGCACAGGCTGATCTCAAACTCCTGGACTCAGGTGACCCACCCACTGTGGCCTCTCAAAATGCTGGGATTACAGGCATGAGCCACTGCACCCTTCCCAGAGATTTTCAGAGTTCCCTATGGACATCTAGTTTCCCAGATATTCCTTTTAAGATTTTTGACCAAGATCTTGGTATGCCAAGAAGTATCACAGCCTCGAGCAGCTGTGATGTTAAGCAGCTTTGCTGATTGTTTTCAACAAACTCGTGGGGGTAAGTGTATTCTCACAGAAAATTCTGAGTCAGATTAAATAACGACCACAGCCTACACATGGGAGAGCTCCGAAGGAAGTTGAAAGACGGATTAAAAAGTGGAGTGCTGGCCGGGCGTGGTGGCTCAAGCCTGTAATCTCAGCACTTTGGGAGGCCGAGGCGGGTGGATCACAAGGTCAAGAGATCGAGATCATCCTGGTCAACATGGTGAAACCCTGTCTCTACTCAAAATACAAAATATTAGCTGGGTATGGTGGCGCGTGCCTGTAATCCCAGCTACTCGGGAGGCTGAGGCAGGAGAATTGCCTGAACCCAGGAGGCGGAGGTTGCGGTGAGCTGAGATTGTGCCATTGCACTCCAGCCTGGGTAACAAGAGCGAAACTCCGTCTCAAAGAAAAAAAAAGTGGAGTGCTCTGGGAATGAGAGTTTTGAGGAGCTTCAAGACCAGTGTGCCCCCAGCAGTTGCTACAAGGCTCCTTGTTTTCAAGTCATGATGGCTGGTGACAGTGCTCCAGAATCTGCCGTTCTTACCTCATTTCTGTTTATGTTGAGCACGTACTTTTAGATTGTTGCAAGCCTTGGTGTCGCTGTGCAGATTTCTGAAAATGTTGGTCCTGTGGTTTTCATTAGGGCAAGTATGCAGAGGTCCTTTGTCCACTATTTTGGACATTCTGGAAGTTTTACTCTAGAAGTTCTCAGTTCACCATTTTAAAAGATAATACATTTTTATTTTTAATTTTAGGTATGGTCTCCTATAAATTAATAGTTATTTCTGTAGATTTCTTGGTGGCATAATAATTTTACCCATTGAATTTACTTCCAAATAATCAGATTCTTCTGAGGAATGAAAAATGAAGTTTGTACAATGCTAAGCTATTATTGGAACAATGAGATATATTTTTGGAAATAATTTTTCATTGATAAAAATATCACACATAACTAAAGTGGTTTTTTAATTAATTGAGAGAAACCTGAATTAACGGATTATTAATAAATATTGGTAATGTGCGTAACCCAGACTAGTCACATTCTAAATAAAAGACATTGAGCTCACTCATGATTGTACAGCTGGGGAATGCATACTTCCAGTAGGATTTGCTGTCCACATGGGAGACATTCTCCCTCAGTAATTCTGATGGGTTTCCCCTCACCTTTGCTGCCTGCATGCACAGGAAGGTCCTAGCGTGTTAGCTGGGATTCTTAAGATGTCTAGATAAGCCACATGGAAGTGTGCACTTCCTTTTTTTCCTACTATTCATTGTCTGATTTCCACTTTCCAAATGCTTTTACAACTACTTAGTTCTAAGCTGGTAAAGAAAAAGGATCAGATACTTTAAAAAGAAGGAAAATAAGTAATAGGGATATTGGTGGATTATGAAAATTGATCACTTAACCTTTTAAAATATGTAGAAGATTATCTGGAAACTAGCCATTTAAGTTGTGCAGTTACCTTACCATCTTTGTTTTTTAGCATTTTACACAGTGGCAGATAATTTCTTAATATAAAGATATAAGAAATCAATCCTGGGTGAAAATAAAGTAATACTGATCTGGATATACTAGTTGTGTTACAGTGCAGTATGATTTAGGAGGGAGTGTCATTGTGATTTTCCGTGGTGCTGAGCTCAAAAGATTAAATTGTTTCCTGAGCATATTAAACAAACCTTTAATGGCTCCATATGGGTCTCTCATCCATGATTTTATTTAAAGTTTTAAAAAGAGCTATATAGTAAAATACATATCTATAAAGTAAAATCTAACTTGATTTCAACCTTAAAGTATTCATAACTGTCTTAGCCCTTAAATACCTGTATGCCTTGAAAATGGCCTAGGGATAAAGAAGGGGTCTCTTAGGTCCCATGCAAAATCCTGAAGGATTGTTTTTAGCCACAAAAGCCATGAGGAAAATGCCACCGAAGCTGTATGACAGTAGGTACAGAGAACTCCCAGATTCTCCAAGCTTCAGATTCAGATCTCATCTCTGCTCAGTTTGTAAACTCTTTCTGTGACCTGTATCTCCCTCTTCCCAGCCTCCTTGAGTGACAGCCGCTGGGAAAGCCTGTCGGCTGCTTGCTCACGGCTCCAGGCTGCCCTTTACAGCGCCTGTGTGCTCCATCGCCAGGGTGCTTGTCTAGGAGAGGTGCCACTTACCACTCCACAATTCTCCATGAACTTTCAGCATGCTCACTTCCTCACAGCAGTTTTTAACCTGTCAGTCCTTGCTCAGAAACTTTCAACAGTGTTCTACTGTAGCCATCCAGACCCTTCACGGCTTCCAAGGACTCCACCACATGACTGGACCTCATTTCCTAACAGATTGCTGCTCCAGCTCCTCACCCAAAGCAGATAAACTGACCTGCCCTTTTCTTCTCCCTCCTGACCGTCAGACTGTTCTGTATGGCCCGGTTTAAATCAGTTTCTTCCTTGTGACTCTGTAAATATCGTTTTTGTTGTCACGGTCATTGCTGTTGATATTGGTTTATAGTTTAGTTTCTCCGTGATGAATGGTGACTACACAATTTATTGTAGTAAAACCAGTCTGCAATTGCAAACAATACCGGTCTTAACGCTGTAAAAGCATAAAGAAATAAAGGAATGGAACACCAGGAAAACGTTGGCCTCTTTCAGTTGCCAAGAAATGATGTTTTTATGTCTTAAAAATATATAGTTTGCTCCTTTCTTGGTACAAATAGTCATTTAATAACAGAGTTATCTCTGTGCATCCAAAATAGATTGAGTTAGTTCCCATCACTCAAATTGGATACAGCAAACCACCATCCTGTCTGCCTTTCGGTTTCCTTGCCATCTCTCTGCATTTACACCTGCGTTGTAACCTAACTAGGGGTGACTTTCTACAATCAATCTTAAACATAGGCTGTTTTAAGAATTTCTTAATAGCAATTTTCCAGAAATCTTACTTTCCTGGCCAAAAAATAAAGTAATATAAAATAGCTCAGGCTTCATGCCAGCATCAAATACGGGTTTAAATTAAACTACTTAGTTGGAAGCCAATTCAGAGTTTTTTTCTGGATCAAGATGAGATAATTAGCACATCTGCAAAAAGCATGTAATTTTTATTATCTGTGAAGACTTTGCCACAATGAATACATCATTACCTGCACAAATATTAAAGTAGAATGCTGCAGTTCATTTTCTGAGCTGCTGTGAGTGAGGAAGAAAAGCAAGCCGACCTTGTCTTTTTCTTTGTGATTAGCAGTGCTGAAACAATTTAAAAGCAGGACCAAATGAAGATAAAAATGTAGACTGGTAACAAGTTGGGAAGAGCTTATTATAAAAGAGACCTGCAATTATTAAAAGAAAATATGAATGGGAAGACCTGCAGTTTAAAAGTGTGCAGCATCGAGTAAGAGAAAGTTCCAGACCTGCCCTTACCGCAGGAGATAATGAGAGGGGAAATAACAAGTGAGAAACTAGGCTTCCTTAGAAAAATGGAGCTGCTGAAAAGGAATATATTTACGGCTTGACAATAAAATATGCAATACACCTCCTTAAATTGCTGATAAAGTTTACAAGGCCAACCTCCCTAATAGAGTGAAACCAGGACTTAGGGATATACTCTTTGATCTTGCAACATTATTTATCTTTTTTATAAATATTGGTTTTGATAAATAAAACTGTGGTAAGGATGATGGCATTCTCCGGTTTGCCAGTGGGCTGCATTCCAAGATTGCTTGGAGAGCAGAAGCCTAATTAAAGGGAATTGTACAGTTGTGTTCTGACTTTGGGTGCCTGGAACACAGAAGCACCCCCATGCTGCATATCCAATGGCACCCATGGCTGAGGGCAGGAGATCCTGAAGTGTACCCAGGTGAGTGAAGATGGAGAGGCTGGAAACTGGGGACAGAGGGTGATGGCAGATAGTATTTTTCTCTAACAAAAACCCTCAAAGCTCTACGTGGGTCTTGGGTCAGCCCCTGGTTTTATTCCCACCTCCATTTCTCCCTCTAACGGGCCATGGTGACTGGCCTGCTGGCACCTCTTTTCACATGGGCATCTGAAGCTCCCAGCCATGACCCCTCTACTCCTTGGCCCACTGGAGGAGATGATTTAGTGGGTCACCTGTCTTTCCTTTGCTGAAAAAGCTTAAAGCTCTTTTGCAATTTTTACCAGTAGCAACATTTATCCTTTGAAAAGCTGGTTTTGAGGACATATTGTGTTCCAGGCATGTAATTAGCAGTGACACAGAGGTGAGTGAGTTCAGTTGCAGAGCCACGGTTCTCTCTGGAAGGAAGTCAGTGTCAGGCAGCAAACAGACAATTAAAATGACACACGACATACATGACATTGTTCTCATATCTGTTAGAATGACTACTGCAAAAACCAGAAAGAACAAGCGTGGGAGAGAAACCGAAAGACCGAAATCCTTATATGCTGCTGATGGGAATTTAAAATGGCACAACAGCTATGGAAACATGATGATGATTCCTTAAAAAAATTAAAATGAGAATTACCATGAGATGCAGAAATGTCACTTCTGGATGTATACCTCAGAGAAACGGGAGCAGGGTGTGGAGGAGATATTTGCATATTCCTGTTGAGAGCAGAAATATTCACAGGAGCCACAGGTGGAAAGAGCCTGTGTATCCATCAGTGAAGGCTTGCATAAAGACAATGTGGTGTACACGTGCACTGGGATATTACTCAACTTTTACAAGGAAGAAAATTCTAATACGTACCACGCGTGGATGAACTTTGAGGACGTTATGCTCAGTGAAATAAGCCAGTCACAGAAAGATAAATAAGCTATGATTCCACCTAGGTGAGGTACTTAGAGCAGTCAACTTCCTGGAGACAAAGTCTTCGGAGGGAGCAGCGGCTCCCAGGGCCTGGAACAGCTGAAGAGCTGCTTAAGGAGTGTAGCTGCTTAACAGGTTTTTTGCACTGAAAAGTTCTGGAGCCTGGTTTTACAACAATGTGCATTACTCATAGTATTTAACTGTACACTCAGTAAGGAACATGCGAGCATTACAAAAGCATCTTTTCTAAGGACTATAAGGACACAAACAACATGGGGGCGGGCACAGCACCCAGGGAAGAGTTTACAGTGAACAAGAGCTTCCCAGAACACAGGCAGGGAGGACCAAGCAATGGACAAAAATGTCACGGTGTGCCGGGACAGACGCTGCTTCCTGCATGGCTGCAGTGGAAACACGAGGGAGAGAAACGTGCAGGGAAGTAGGTGAGATTTCCCGAAGGCACGCCTGCGCGAGGGGTTAATTTGGCCCTGCAGCTGGAGGTGAAGGTCAGCCTTGCAGAACCTCTTGTTGACTGTAATCTCTACAGCCCATGCACACCGGCGAGGGCCAGCAGTGGAGAAGAAAGCACAGCATGTCCTAAGCAGCCTGCAGGACATCACTACGGCTTCTTAGCTTCTTAGGCTGAAATCCTCTTTTGATTACGGGTTTTTCATCATTGGTCATGGTCTCCTTTAAATTGTTACAGAGCTGCACCTAAAAATCAAAGCTCCAAAATGCCTACTTTGTTTAATACGCTTAAAGAGCGATTTTCAGATCCTAATAGGGTCATGAGAGGTATCAAGTGATTAAAAACTCAGGCTGGCCAATCAGGTTTGTAAGGACTAAAATGCACGGAGATGTGTTCTCGTCAGCGATGATGACATGTTAGGTGGGCTTTGATATTTATGCCATTATAATAATTTATATTGTCACGGTGAAACATAAAAAGGCTCAGTAGGTGTGGACATTCAATATCATATTTTACAGTCACTCAAGGAAAGAAATTACATGACTGGCCGTAACTCGTATGTAGAGCTGAGAATGTGCATTTTAAAATGGACTCAGGTATAATTTACACACCAGGTAGTAACAATGCACCAGGTTGCTGAGTGGCCCTCTGCTTAGGTTCTCATTACCAGACTTTCTGAAACTGCTGAGATTTCCCCAAATCACAGTTCAGACAAGAAGTTAAAATGCCAAACAAGGAAAAAAACGTGGAAATTTTATTCACAGAAAGCAAGTGGAGAAACCCATCCAGGCTTAGATGTGAATGTCCAAAAGCCCCAGGTTGAAATCAAGCCAGTGTCTGGGCGCGGCGGTGGCCTCCAGCATCCTGACTCCCTGGAAGGAGTGCGCTGACCTGACTTCTCCGCTTCCGGTTGTCACCCCCTTCTTCTCTGCTGGCCTTACTGCCAGAGCTGTGTCCTACACACTGGAGCCGGGTTTCCACTGATGTTACTGAAGGTCCTGGGGAATCTCACAGGACTCATGACATCTGACCGGCGTGGCATTTCTCACCCCCGGGGAGAAGGCTTTGAGGAAAGGATCTGTGGTGAGTCCAGGCTATCAGGTCTTTCTGATCCGAACACTGCTGGATTCCATACACCCTGCAGAGGTGGGTTAAGCTGGCAGTGCGCTGATCAACCGAAACTTGACTTGAGCTGTGCCTGCAGAAATCATTGTCCTATGTGCTGAACTGATACCTGTCAAGATCTGCTCCTGAACGTAAGGAATTATTGAGACACAAATGTGTATTTTAACTTCTAGTACATTGTCCCATGGAGGAAAATAGGGAAGCTGAGCCCTGCCTCAAGCAAATGAAAAACCAAATTAGCGGCTTTATCATTGTCATTATCATGAATAAAGCAATTTATTTTCTCTTATTTTTTGGGGAGGTTTAATTTACTTATATAGTAATTTTAATCATATTTATATTGATAAATTTTTTGCTTCTTTTATTTCCATAAAAATAGCTAGCGTTTATTGAATACTTTCTATGTCTGGGATTTGTCTTAGAATACCTGTGTTTTTATCTATATTTATTTCTCTACACACACATGTACATACAGGTATGTGTAAATACACATATCTTAACAGCGTATATGAAGCATACATACATACATATATATATGTATAGAATCCCAAAACCCCATATATGAAGCATACATACATATATATATATATACACATATATGTGTGTGTATAAAATCCCAAACCCCCTGAGAGTTTATTATGTTCATTTACACATAGGGAAACTGAGCCACAGAGATGGTAGAAAAATTCCCCAAGGTCAGCCACTCAGTGAGCAAAGGAGCCAGGACTTAAACCCAGCTGGCCCACTGAGAATCTACAGGATCATAAAGAAAACAGCCTTAATTACTTAGTAATAACAGAAAACATTTGTATAGAAATTAGTATGTAACTGACACTACCCAAAACACTTTTCTTATATGAATTAATTTAATTATTAAAGCAAACTTAGAAGATAGGTGTTATAATTATTGTTATTCTCATTTTATTGATGAGGGAACTGTGGCACAGAAAGAGCACATTTCCCAAGGTCCCACAGTGGGTGAGGAGAGGATACTAGTTTTGAACACTGGCAGTCTGGCTTCAGAATCCATCCATTTAACTGACATTGTGCTGTCTTATTATAAATACTAAAAACTGAGGGAGTATTCGTATCTCATTTACTCAAATGGTAACAATTAGGTGTATTGATCAACTACAATGGCTCAGGCTCTGAGTCAGGTTTTGAGCAAGCTTCATGTTCCTTAATTATTTTAAAAACTCCCCAAAGTGGATATTTGGAGCTCTTTATATATATAATCTCCAACAAATAACCTTCCCAATGTCACAAGGCTAATAGATGAAAAATAGAATTCAGTTCTGAGTTATCTGTTTCTAAGACTCATACTATTTTCTCCACATAATATGGTCTTTTGAGCTTCTCCTCACACCTAATCTTTTTTAGAAATAGCCATCATAGATTTTTTTTTACAAAGAATAATTCACTGTAAATATTAAAAACTCACAAAATGTTGGTAGTTTGTTCATCTAAAAACCAGCAAAACTAAACTAAGAAGGAAATGTCTAAAGCAGTGAAATTTTACTCCAGTGAAAGTTATCAATGAAAATAAAGTCAACTGGAAAACTAATTTGTCACTGAATCAATAAGAAACTAAATAATTAAACATTATAATTGGCACCACTATGTTTATTAAGCAATTTTCAAAATCAGCACATATATATTACTGTGTTTCATAAATAATGTATAAGTAAACATACAATATTGATATTCATTCAAAATTCATCTTTGATAAATGACTTCTCTAACCGATTTTCACTCTAAATGATATTAACCAAAATCATGTTTTTCCAGTTTGAAAGCTTACTTATAAACAACTATTTTCTTCTTTGTTGTGTCTTGACCTTTTTCAGCAATAACACCCCTAGGACACTTTTTTTTCATGTGCTCTTGGTCGCTCCCATGTGCACCTATGTCTGTGAGTGCACAGAAGTAAGGTGGTGGTGCCACCGAGCTCAGGGAGAACATGATATTTACCAACGGTCTAAGTGCATGTCACGGATTCATCAATCATCTCTTATTTTTCCAGCTGCCCCATCAAGAAAGCTGCTGACTCAAACATTCAGTCGTTTAAAAACAACTAAGGAAGGTCGTTATATATGATGAATAGAAGACATGATTCTTGAGCATTTGAGAAAAATGAGATGTAAATAGGACCTCATTTTGAAAAACATGCATATACAAATTAAATAAAAATGAGACCATAGTAACTTTTACTATGTTTTATGTGAACTCCTGGAAGGTCTGTATCTAAAATTTTGCTTTCTTATCAGCACTTGCTGGTCATTATACTCTTCCAGTCAGAAGTGGGTAAATTCTCAGACTTGGAGATTTAGTACCTGTTCGTAGGAATAAATGTAACTTACATATGTAAATTCACATGTCCAATCTCTTCTTTTTTTTTTTTTTTTGAGATGGAGACTCGCTCTGTCTCCCATTCTAGAGTGCAGTGCTGTGACCTTGGCTCCCTGCAACCTCCATCTCCTGGGTTCAAGTGATTCTCCTGCCTCAGCCTCCCAAGTAGCTGGGATTACAGGCACCTAACAACAGCTAATTTTCCTGTTTTAGGTAGAGACAGTGTTTTGCCATGTTAGCCAGGCTGGTCTCAAATTCCTGACCTCAAGGTATCTACCCGTCTTGGCCTCCCAAAGCATGGCATTACAGGTATGAGCCACCACCCAATCTGCAAATGGATGACCCTGCCTTAATTTATGTCATTATTCCCTCATGGCGTTACAGGCGTGAGCTGCCACCCAGTCTCCAAATGGACGGCCCTGCCTTAATTTATGTCATTATTCCCTTTATTTGAAGATACTCAATAGCTAGTGTTGAATTACTATAAGATCAGTATGTTAACTTATAAAATATTTCTCTTTACGTCTGTATTTTATTTTCATTTTGTTGCTATTACACCTTCTTCCCTTTAAATGAAGTCCAGTGTCCTGAAGTACGTAACAGATCGTCATATCTTTTTTTGTGCAATTAGAAGCTTTGTTAGGATGACATTTTCTAAAAGAAATGTCTCTCCTTTTTAAGTTATTCAGTCACTTGTAATAATTACTTTTTTAAAAATGATGCTCAAATGTACCAAAATGGCAGAATGAATGTCATTGTCATGTAATGGTGAAAAGTAAACTGTAATTGAAAATGGAAACACACAGTGATCCTGTGTAGGGAAATATTTATACCAGTCCCAGATTTTTCATTTTATGCAGGGAAGTTACAAGGCAAGAAGGAGAGCATTTCTTCCTGAAAGAAAATATTGTGTGAAGTGATATAATATCCTAAGAAAACTATATAACAAAATCATGTGAACGTATGTGATCCAATATCTGGCACCGAATGTTTTTTAGTATATTTCATATAAATCAAAACTTTAGATCTGAGACCTAGTAAAAGTTAAGACATCAGCCCAAGAGCTTGAGTTTCAATATTCACTATCCTGCTTCTAAGAAGTAATTTCACAACACTATGCACACAGCTTTGATTCTAAGTCTTACCAGAAGATTTGTGCTCTTCTGAAATATATACAATGCTGTAATGTCTCATTTAATTCTTCACGTACTGACTTTCAGGATAATTATATCTCCACAACGCAACATTGATTATCTAGTTTGTGGATTATTCAAGCAGTGCATCAGCCCCGGTCTCCTACATTTTGGCCCTTGCAATCTGTAGGTCCTTTATTGGAAAGTATTGGGGAATAGAAACACCTGAAACTAAAATAAGTTATTGCTGCCATAATTCACACTATTTCAAGATTACATATAAAATTTTAATTAAGTAGGAGTAAGACATTGCAGTGTGTCTCAATTACTTACTGAAAACCACCCCAAAACTTAGTGGGGAAAACCCACGGTGATCATATATGTTACTCATGAGTTTGCTAGATGGGCAGGGCTTGCTAGGGACAGTTCATATTTGGTTCCAAGTGGCATATGTTGAGACAGATTGACTGGGGAGTGGGGGACCTACTCCAAGATGGCTCACTCATAAGCTGGGAAGCGGGTGCTGGCTGGTGTCTGGAAGCGCAGGCGGCCTGCGGACTAGGGCCTCTCCAGAGGCCGCCGGGATTTCTCTTACTGCACAGTGGCTATGTTTTAAGAGCGAGGATTTTCAGAGGCAGAAAGTGGGCACTCCCGGTGTATTAGACCTGGGTTGTCATCCGTTCTACTGGGTTCTGTGAACCAAGCAACCAAATTGCTCAGATTTAAGGGAGGGGACTTAGAGCCACCTCTTGATGGAAGGCAAGTCAGAGAATTTGGAACTGTGTTTTAATATCACAAGGAAACCGATTTTTTAAATTCTGTTTTTCAGATACTCAGTTTATTGATACATTTGCTGTCCCTAATTACTATAAATAATTTTAGACTAGTCATGCCTGTTATGTCAGTGTGATAAATAATTAAAAACAACACAGGTGTTGTATTTTCCCATTTAAACAGCTGCAATATCATATATATTTTAGTTACCATATTTTAACAACGGTCTAGGGAAGTCCAATAAAAGGAGCAAAAGAGACAGAGTATACTGTGTAAATACAATCTTTAAAAAGAAATCTTCGAAATTAGATTTAGGTGTGACATTATAGTAATAATATTAGACACTCATCGCTTGGTTTAACATACTTCTAAGTTGTGTTAACATGTGAAACATTGATCCTATTGGCTGTTATGTGGAGCTGGCACTGCCATAATTTTTGTTTTACAGAGGCAGACGGAAAGGGCCCCATGGTTACATAACTGTCTAATCTGGTAAGCAACAGAGCTGGCATGCGGCTTTTCGACCCAGTTCCACAGCCTGCCCTCTTCACCAAAGAGTGCCTTGTTCTACGCTGAGCTCTCCAATCCTCTCTTCTCCTTCTTCGGTGTTTTACTCTTATTGTAAAGAGTGACATGTGAGTCAGGGAAGAAGAAAAGCAACAAAAAATGTCCACATTACTGAACCCCAGAAAAGCCTGTCATACAAATGGTAGCAACTTGGGAACATCTGGCATATTTACAAAGAAAGCAAAGACTCTGGGGCAATTCAAAATACAAAAAATTCGTGGAGAAAACCTGGGCGGGCTTCTGGAAATTCCTCCGTATCAGTCCGTTTTCCCACTGCGTTAAAAAGTGCTGAAGACTGTGTAATTGCCTTAGTCACCGCATGAACCAAGGAGGACAAACTCGGAATTGAAGACAAAGAGAAAAGATTCCATTTGAAAGAAGGGGTCACGGGTTCTTTGCTTCTAGTGAGCAAAGGCCTGGAGCTGGGTTTTTGTTTTCTTTTGTTTTGTTTTTTTGTTTTGTTTTTTTTTAAGATGGGGTTTGCTCTTGTAGCCCAGGCTGGAGTGCAATGGGGCAATCTCGGCTCACCACAACCTTGGCCTCCTGAGTGCAAGCGATTCTCTGGCCTCAGCCTCCCTGGTAGCTGGGATTACAGGCACGTGCCACCATGCCCAGCTAATTATGTATTTTTAGTAGTAGAGACAGGGTTTCTCCATGTTAGTCAGGTTGGTCTGGAACTCACGACCTCAGGTGATCCACCCACCTCCCAAAGTGCTGGGATTACAGGCGTGAGCCATTGCGCCCAGCCGGCCCTGAGCTTTGACAGCCCTTCATATTTATTAAGTAAAGTGAATAGGGAGGAGAGGGTGACTGTCAGTCTGCTACCTGATCTATCACAGGTACTGTTTCCCTTGTTTAAGGGGTTCCAGATACTCAGGTGGACAGATCGCCTCAAGGAGCACCCAGGGCGTGACTGCCCTCAGCCTTCCTCCTGGCGGCAGACTCAGTTTGTCAGTTTGCCAACATCCTGCTTTCATGAGGACAGTTTTTGCTGTTTACTTATGTAGCCTCCAGAGGTGTATTGAGTTGGTCACGCCCCACATTATTGGAATCTCCATCAGGTGATTTCTAAGGAGTATTTTTGGCTCGCGGTTCAGTAGGGTGCACAAGAAACTGCTTCTGCTTCTGGGGAGACCTCAGGACACTTCCAGTTGTGGCAGAAGGCAAATGAAGAGCGAATCACTCACATGGCTGGAGTAGCGGGAAGGGGCCAACACACTTTTAAACAAACAGCTCTCACAAGAACTCCCCACTGTCATGAGAACAGCACCACTGGAGATGGTGTTAGACGGTTCATGAGAAACCACCCCATGATCTAATCACCTCTCACCAGGCCCACCTTCAACCTTGGAGATCACAATTTGATATGAGATTTCTAAGGGAGTACAGATCCAAAGCATATCATTTCTCGCCTAGCCCTTCCCAAATCTCATGTTCTTCTCACATTGCAAAATATAATCATGCCTTCCCAGCAGTCCCCGAAAGTCTTACCTCATTTCAGCATAAACTCAAAAGTGCAGACTCTCATCTGAGACAAGGCTACTCCCTTGCATCTGAGCCTGTAAAATCAAAATAGGCTAGTTATTTTCAAGATGCAATGGGAACATAGGCATTGGGTAAATACTCCTGTTCCAAAAGGGAGAAGTCAGCCAAAAGAAAGAGGCTATAGGCCCCATGCAAGTCCAAAACCCAGGAGCGCAGTCATTAAGCCATGATGTTCCAGAATAATCTCCTTTGACTCCACGTCTTACAATCAGGGTTCACTGACGCAGCTCTGCCCATGTGACTTTTCAGGGGTCAGCACCCGTGGCTGCTCTTGGCATTGAGCACCTATGGCTTTTCCAGGCACAGGGTGCAAGTTTGATTGAATGAGAGCTTCTGGAGACACAGAGTAAGGTTTTGAGGTGATGCAAAAGTATAAGTTAAGAATAATATTAAAGTGTCAGTTCTGAGGAGGGGAATCTAAAGCAGATGAGAGGCCAGGACCCTGAAGAAAAGTGGAGAACTCTGCTTCTTGTGTGCCTGGCATGAATTCCATGCAATGGAATTAGCCATGGTGGAGTGAGACAGGCAGTGGTCAGGAGACCTGCCCAGGAGTGTTCAGAGCTCATAGGGGCCCACCTGGCTTCTGCTAACAGACACCTGGAGGTGAGTGCAGGGATGGTCCCTCAGCTTCTGACTAGTGGGCTCCTCCCTGAGACAGACAAACTTTTAAGCATGACGGTTGTGTGGAAGTGAACATTGAAAGAAAACACAGAAATCAACTGCAGAGATTCTTTCTGAGCAGTGGAATCAGATTGGTCTTTCTTTGTCAGGCTTCTCCAGAGATATGAAACCGACAGTTTGTGTGTATAAAACAAGAATTGGCCGATTCAATTATGGAGGCCGAAGAGTCCCCCAGTCTGCCATCCGCAAGCTGAAGAAAAAGGAAAGCTGTTGGTATAATTCAATTCAACCAGCAGTACCTACACCCAAGGGCAGGGAGAGGACGGTGTCCCAGCTAAGCAGAGTGTACATCCACCCTCTGCTCCTTGTTTATTTGCTTTTATTCTATCAGGGCTCTCAGTGGATTGGATGATGCCCACCCACATTGTGAGGGCAAATCTTCTTTACTTGGTCTGATGAATCAAATGCTACCCCTTCTGGAAACACGTTCACAGAAGTTCCCAGAAATAACATTTTACCAGCTATGTGAGCACCCCTTAACCCCGTTAACTTGAAACATAAAATTAATCATCACAACTTCATAAATTCACCTTTTTGAGAAGAAATCGTGTTTATAAATCAGCACAAAATAAAAAACGATTGATGTAAATCAAATAAAAATATTATGAAAGGTATATGGATAGAAGTTGAACAAATATTTTTAAAAAGCAAAAGGAAAAAAGAAAACAACACTATACCTAATTCCAGATTTCTTAATTTTCAGCTTCGGAAGGGCAAAATATTTTTCCAGCTTTATAGCTCAACACCTAGCTTGAAATAGGCACCAATAAACATTTTTGAATGAATGACGTGAGAGGCTTACCTTGAAGAGAGAAAACCATTGAACAGAAACGACGGTTTGAAGTAAAACAAACAAACAAAAAAGGTATTTTTGCATAGTCTGATTTAATTATAGAGCATATTTATCAGGATAAAATATAAATTTACATAGGAAGGATATGATAATAGCTACCGTACCCATAAGGAAGGGTGGGTGTGACAGGCGTACGTCTCCAGGCTTTTAAGAAAGATGTCATGTAAGAGACAATGGTGTGTGTTACATCAGATCCCGTGTTGACATTTCTCAGGCAGGATATGGAATTTGAATGACCACGGTCTTTGAGGCATATCTACTAAGAGTAACCACATACTTGAGTCTGGGGGACATTTTATTATTCATGTATTATCATATATAATTGATTGTCATCATGGTTTTTACTCATGCACCTTTTCTGTAAGCACTCAGGCTTTGAAATTCATAATCAGGTCCCCAGTGGTCAAATATGTTTAATCTAATGAATTGCTTACACTACACATTTGCGTGCTGGATATACAATTTAGTTTCTACATTAAAACATTCTGGGAAAGCTCAAACAAAGGCACTAAATTTTGAAGTTTTCTGACCTTCTGAAATCTTTTATGAGCTGTATTTCAGTGAAAAGGACCATTTAAGCCTTGGGCCCAGTACATTTGTATTCTTTGAAAATGTTCCCAAAGTCTATATCAATATATTATGTGTACATTTGAAATGAGGTTCCACACTTCATAAACCTATGTTCTGTATTAAACTTCATCTAGGGAAGTCTGTATCAGTTTTCTAGGGTGTAAAGTGATGGAAAAAATGAATCTTGTTTGAATTGATGTTAGCTTGCTTATGAAATGTCCTCTTGGGGCAAGAAGGAGAGTGGCTGGAAATTTGTGTCTGGAAAGGAGGCTGGAATCTGTTAAAAATTACCTCCAGATAAGAGGAATGAGCTGGGTAATGAAATGATTTCGACTGTATGAAACATTTGTTTTTAATGTAGAAGTCATTGGACATGAGAATTGTCTGCCTACAGTGCTTTCTGCCTGACGAGGGATTTCCTGCTGTTAAAGTATCCTTTCTAAATTTCTATGGAATCGTTTGCCAATGCAATCCAGAAACCTTGTTAGTCTAAGGTGAGAAAATCGGTATTAATTTCCTTGTGCTAACATTTCCGCTGTTGACCTAAGATTAAAAAGCCGAAAAAGGGTTTCAACCTAGAAACATACCTGAAAATGAATGACACCTGTTTCAAGAGAAGAGCTATTTAACTAAATACTAGTAACAAAAATCCTGCTAAACTTTCCCTGTGTGATTTGATTTTCATTGTGGACATCACAGTTTTCTGTTTTGAATTGAAAACACGCAATATTGTAATTCTCCACAAAATAAGGTAACGCTTGTAGCTTATTGTAAGTATACTGTTTTTTTCATGATGGACACTAAGAAAGTCACTAATCTCTGAAAGAAATTGATTTTTTTTCTGAGATGGAGTCTTTCTCTGTCACCCAGCTGGAGTACAGTGGTGTGGTCTCGGCTGACTGCAACCTCCATCTCATAGGGTTCAAGCGATTCTTCCTGCCTCAGTCTCCCAAGTAGCTGGGATTACAGGTACACGCTGCTATGCCTGGCTAAGTTATGGATTTTTAGTAAAGATGGGATTTCGCCATGTTGGCCAGGCTGTTCCTGACCTCCTGACCTCAGGTGATCCACCCGCCTCAGCCTCCCAAAGTGCTGGAATTGCAGGTGTGAGCCACCGCGCCCGGCGATGAAAGAAAGAGATTGATTTTAACACTCATCGCTGTACCTCTCGTTTTTCCTGCATAATATTGCCTGATGCTCCTCTGTAACAGGGCTTCTGTTTTGTTCAGAATATAAGCGAACTAAAAAAGAAAAAAGCTTTCGCCTCTGTCATCACAGGAATAGGAAAATTTATAAGTTTAATTGGCAGCTTTATTTGCAATCAATTTCCATTTTTATTTCCTCCGAATAATAAATTCAGAAGTTGGATGGCAAGAGTTTCTTCTTGAGTGCTGTTTGCATACAATGTTTCCTAATGTTCATGGTGATTTTATGTTGAAAAAAATATGACTAGCAAAGAAAGAATGAGCTATTTTTGGAATTGGAAAATATTCAATACTGGGACTTGTAAATCTTCCTGTTGATTAATTCTGTTCCTTTCTAGAAGAATCCAAATGGCATGATCTGACCTTGTGATCAACTGCTTTCACCTATGGGCTTGCCCAGAAAGAAAAACTTATTTCTTCCTTTTTGAGTTAAAGTGCTATAACCACAAACCCAATTTCAAGTCCACTCTACATGATCTCGCCAGAATTGAAGACTGTCAGTCAAAATCTTACCATTAACATGGCCTTTTTACACCAATATAAACACTTCTGGTATAATCTTGGATCTGGGTAGAGGAAGAGGAAAAGAGAGAGGGAGAAAGAAAGAGAGAACAGGAGGAGGAGGAGGAAGAGGGGAAGGAGGGGGAGGAGGAGGAAGAGGGAGAGGAGGAAGAGGGGAAGGAGGAGGAACAGGGGGAGGAAGAAGACAAGGCAAACAGGATGAAGGAGAAAGAAGGAGAAAGGAAGAGGCAGACGACAAGAAAGAGAAAAAGGAAAGAAATGAAAAGAAGGGAGAAGGAAGGAAGAAAGTAATGTCTGAGTTGAAAAGGGAATAAAACCAGCCAGTCTTTTGATAGATCATATTTTAAAGATCCAAAGAAACCGAAGAAAGTGTAGACAAAACGACACATGCAGCAGTTGTTTCTGAAACACTAAATTCTCCAAATTCAGCCTTGGAGTCTTTTCTTTTTGCCCACGTGTGTTCCTGGGGCAGGGTAGACTTCCAGCCTGTTTCTTGCAAACGTGTTTGGCAAGATACCAACTAACCTGTTGTGTGATCATTAAGCTTATAATGCTCGGGTTCTGTTTATCCAAGTATAAGACCTCTAATTCTTAAGACATTTTCTTTTGAAAGGAACATATGCTTTTAAGAGTATTTGAGGTTTTCACGACTTTTCTTCTTGAATTTCCAGCATTTGGTAAAATGGCATTGTTGCTGGAGCTTCTGCAGGTGCAGAGGTCTCAGGTGATTGTACTTCATGTTTCGGAAGCTGAGGACACTCTCCTGCAACTCCGTTTTCTTCAGTTAGTTCTGGCCTCTGTCCACGCCTGGAGTGTCGCCAGGGTTAGAAGTGGAGACCAGGAGATGCTGGACCGAGGAACCTGGCATGGCGGTTCCTGGCTGAATCGTTATGAAGCCTCTGTTGGTTATTTTTTATGTCTCTCCTTTGCTTGCTAGCACAGCGCTGTTATCTGCCAATTTTGTATTTATTTATCTTTTCAAATGGATTCACTGCTTTGAATTTGAGTCTTGTTGATTCCCTCTCGTGTAACAAAAAAAAACTCCTGTCTAATTTATTTATTTATTTATTTATTATTTTTTTGCTTCTCAAGAGTCTAATTTGGTTTAAAGCACTGATGGGTGACCGGTGAAATAATTTGCATTTACTGTGTTTCATTATGTTTTAAACTTAGAAGTATGTTTTTGGCATGCTTTGAGTATCAGACACACCAAAGCTATTGGTTTTTGCAAGCAGTTTTTGAGAGTGGCCTTTTTTTAGTCTATCATCTCAGTGTGTGATTATTGTGTTTTGATGGCTCACTGGAAAGTATATAAAACAAAATCAGCAACATTCAATAATAAACAATTGAAGGAATTAGAGAAGAAATGGTGATCACACGTTTTGAGAAAGAAATACTATCTGATTGTATCTGAACTTAAAAATATATAAGCAGTTCATCAAACTGACAACCCCTGAGTTGTGATAAAATGACAATCAATTTCTATACAGGACCGGCTTCTCCACAAGTCTTTATGCAAAATAATTGTTTTCAAAAATATTTTCATGGATTGAATAGCTCAGTTGTTGGATTCCAAAGACATAAATTTAGAAAAAAGTAGCAACAGAACTCATATAAACAAAATTGGAAATAAAGTAAAAGTTCAACAGAAATTGTGTCTAAGGAAGTGGCAGTATAATTAAAAAATGAGAAAAGGCAGTCATAAAAAACTTGTTTTCAAAAAAGTGTAATGACAGTGGAAGTCATGACAATTTAAATAAGTTCAGATATGTATACACACACACACGAACATAAACATACATATACATACGTAAACAGAGAAGAAGAATATGTGTCAAAATGTTAACAATAATTGTGTCTGCCCAGGGGCATAACCAGTATTTTTTCTGCTTCATGAATTGCTCTATTGTTTTGCATTTCTCCCACATTTTTATAACCAAAAAACATGCATTATTCAAAAAGTGGAAAATAGCAACAGAATACGTTTAACATATTTTTAGTTTTTTATACAAATTCTGAAACTAAAAGAATATGAGGCAAAACCAACTCACGTCTCTCAACCACTGGGCCTAGGACTGGAGACTTGACTGATTTGACTGAGTAACTATAAGTCCTGTCATCACACAAACCTGTTTGCAGCCTGTATCTTCCAATCTTGAGTGGTATGGCCTGGCATAGGAGCCACTTAGGAATTTGGGTCCTTGATTGTTGCGATTATTAATGAGACTTTATATAAACAGCCTGAATGGTAATTATTTTTTCTCAAATTATATTGGTTTTATTTTAGGGGGAGTGTCAATCAAGTTACCCGTATATCTTCACATTTCATTTTGGAAATTGATCTTGTCACCAACCATCGCCTCCACAAGGGGGCTCCAGTCACTTTCGCTTCTGTGGGCCTTGATCTAAAGCCAATTGAAAAGTAACTAAACACTAGATTTGTTTAGGCAAGTTTTTACTCAATTACTGCTTTCTTTACTGGTAAGATGTTTTGCAGTATATTTAACTATCTGAAGCTTGTGCAGTGCACAACATTTCTTAGACATGTCTTAAGATTCAGAAGGTGCTCCATGTAGAAGAACACTTGCCACCACTTGAACGCATCAGTTTAATATGAAAAATAATGAAATGTGTACACAAATAATGAGGTGCCAATCTTTTTTTTTTTTTTGAGACGGAGTTTCGCTCTTGTTACCCAGGCTGGAGTGCAATGGCACGATCTCGGCTCACCGCAACCTCCACCTCCTGGGTTCAGGCAATTCTCCTGCCTCAGCCTCCTGAGTAGCTGGGATTACAGGCACGCGCCACCTTGCCCAGCTAATTTTTGTATTTTTAGTAGAGGCGGGGTTTCACCATGTTGGCCAGGATGGTCTCGATCTCTTGACCTTGTGATCCACCCGCCTCGGCCTCCCAAAGTGCTGAGATTATAGGCGTGAGCCACTGCGCCTGGCTGAGGTGCCATTCTTAATTACTACCGAAAGATCCTGAGCAAACATATACTCTCATTAATCGATACATTAATTGATTAGACAAATATCTGTTCAGTACACACTCGGTGGTAGGCACTACACTAGGTCTTCGTATCTCGGGTAGACCAAACTAGAAAAATGTGGTTATTTCATCGACATTTTAATAGCTGCTAAGCTCATCCCATCTCCAGTCTTAGGACTTCTTACTGACATTCTTCAACAGTTGACCACTGAGAACATATAGTAGCATACTCACTTGACGCTCAAAACAAGCCCTAAAGAAATAGAGGGGTACCAGCTAAGATAAGGCATGTGGAGTGCTGTATGCATTGCAGAGATTTCAGAAGTTTTTTCACTGAGCTGTCAACCAAGGCTCAAATGAATTAAGCAACAATTTTACGCAGTATCTTGCTTACCTTTGATGAACAATCTACAGTCTGACATTAATGGCATCAGGAGCCATAGCCAAGCTCAGACTGACCCAGCTTTGATACTATTCTTTTTTGGTATTTGCAACTTGTAGCAGTCCTGTATTTATTCTCAGACACTTTTCTGTTTTCTCATTTTCTTAACACTGGAAGCGTTTCATGTGTAATGTGGGTAAAGTCACTATTTGCAGAGGTTGTAACCAATGGTCAGGGTCTTGGAATCTGTTATGTGTCACTGCCACAGAGGACATCCCTTGCACAAACTCAGAAGAGCATTTGGACTAACGGGAGTCAGGTATGACTTATACTTAATGACCAGTTAACAAACAGTTGAATGAAACAGCAAGAGCGAAACATGACTTTATACTTAATGGCCAGTTAATGAAGAGTTAAGTGAAGTAGCACCAAGAAATAGAACTGTTAGTAAAGGAAAGAGAAATGCAGGAAAGAAGGCAGGCAGGAACGAAGGCAAATAGGAAGGAGAAGGGAAGAAGAAAAGGAGGGAGGGAAGGACAGAGGAAAGAAGGGAAGAGGGAAGGAAAAAGACAAGAAGATAGTTGATGGCGTTTTTGGTTTGAAAGGAGAAGGCATTGGGCCATGAAGTGTTGGACTGTAATAATGCAGGTGATTTAGCATTTTTTTTATTCCTGAGTTTATACTGCAAATACATAGAACATGTTAAACCACATTTCTAGGCATGGATTGGGTCACATAACTCAATTTATTCAGTCTTCACTCTCTAGCACATTTTCATTATGTTGATCCCCTTTGAATACAGCTTGAACACTGACAAGAAATCAGTGTAAAAGTCATAATGAGATTAAGCCAATTTTATTTTCTTAATGAACAATTTTTTCCAAGTGGTTGTGTTCCTGAAATGCAGCTAACCACAATTAAAATACAATACAAATAGAAATACATATTCTGTAAATCTTACAGAAAGTAAATTCTTTCTTGCAATGGACTATACACCATATAGCATATTACTTAAAGTAAGTATATAACTAGTGGTAGCACCTATATATTTAGACTATTTAGGTCTTCTAGATCACTAGCACTACTCTTTTTAGTTGAAACTGATTAATTTTTATCATAAATCATTCTGCAAATAAAATTCCAAAAACAGTTTCACTAACAAATTCAGACATCTTATAAAGAAATTATACCAATCACGAAAAATATGCCTGTCTTTTGGAAAACAGATGAAGAAAACTGCCTGTTTATTTGAGATCAACATAACTATGATACCAAATATAAAAAAGACATTAAAAAGTAAAATTATGGAGCTAATGAATATATGCTGTAAAAATCTTTTTTTTAAAATTTATTTATTGTATTTTAGGTTCTGGGGTACATGCGCGGATTGGGCAGGTTTGTTACATAGTAAATTCTGCAAAATGTTAAAAAGGATATGTTTGATTTAACAGTGGAAAAGACGAATGAATCTAATTTTGTCATATTAACAAAAGAAAGAAAAATTAGTAGATGATTCAATTGATAGATGGAGTAATAGCATTTAGCAACATCTATTTATGATAAAAACACTCAGAAAAGCATGTATAAAATGGAGCCACTTGATTACAACATGAAAAAATACAGCTAATAGTATATTTATTGATTAAACATTATGAATAAGAAAAAGACAAAGTGTTTACCCCTTATACTGCTGCATTGTGATTGGAGAACACACTATGATTTCAGTTCTTTTACATTTGTTAAGGTGTGTTTTATGACTATAGATGACTAGCATTTCTTTATATCAGCTTGGAGACGATACTGACAATGTAAAGACCTCTTTACCTTTTTACCTTATTTTAGGACTTACAAGTAGATTCATGTAGAATTTTAAGTTAATTTAAAGTAGTTATTATTTAATATTTAAAGTAATTATTTAATATTTTATATATTATTCAAAAACATTATGTCATATATGCCATAAATCCTTATTTTGGGACTGAGGAAACTGATCTAGGAGACAGACCCTGAGGGCCATAAAGCTGTGACAGACGTGGCTGGTCAGCCCTTCCAGCTTGTGCTGGTCCTGTTCTTCAGTGTATTCTTTTTTTTTGAGGCGGAGTGTCAGTCACCCAGGCTGGAGTGCAGTGGCAGGATCTCAGCTCACTGCAACCTCCACCTCCTGAGTTCAAGGATTCTCCAGCCTCAGCCTCCCAAGTAGCTGGGACTACATGTGCCCACCACCATGCCCAGATGATTTTTGTACTTTTAATAGAGACAGGGTTTCACCATGTTGGCCAGGCTGGTCTCGAACTCCTGACCTTAAATGATCCTCCCACCTCAGCCTCTCAAACGGTTGGGATTACAGGCCTGAGCCACCTCGCCGAGCCTCCATGCATTATTAAGCTAATGGTGACCATGTCAGCAGGCGGCCAAAAGAAAGGCAGGTCTCTCTGAATGACTACGGGTGGGTACTAAGCTTAGTACAGTCGTGCACTGCGTCAGGACGCTTCAGTCAACAACAGCCTGCATATATGACTGTGGTTCCATGCCATTATAATGGAGCTGAGCAACGCTTGTGGCCTGTGACCATCTTAAGGTCTTAGCACAGCACGTCACCCTCATGGTGGTGGTGACGCTGGTGTGAACACACCTACTGCGTTGCCATTCACATGAAAGGGTAGCACGTTGAATGACAATACATAAAAGTCGGCAATGATAGTAAACAGCTGTGTTACTGTTGTATGTATTTGCTATGCTATACTTTTCCTAATTATTTTAGAGTATTCTCCCTTTGCTTTTAAAGAAAAGTGACCCAGCAATCCCATTACTAGGTATATATCCAAAGGACTATAAATCGTTCTACTATAAGGACACATGCACACGAATGTTCATTGCAGCACTGTTTACAATAGCAAAGACCTGGAACCAACCCAAATGCCCATCGATGATAGACTGGACTGGGAAAATGTGGCACATATACACCATGGAATATTATGCAGCCATCAAA
>CM052650.1:173999669-174026100 GCA_028533165.1 Leontopithecus rosalia | reverse complement strand
TGTTTTGTTTTGTTTTGTTTTACCAGATGTTAATTGCAAAAGTTCAGTTTTTGTGGGCAAACGTTATTCCATTAAAAACGGATCACTTTCAAAGTGCTGGATTAAAAGATGTTCTAAAAATTAAATAACTATATTAGAAATGTAAGACACAGTACTTGTTTTCAAAAACTTATAGAGTCGTCAGCTGTCTATGTGACCTCATAAGGATACCTTCACTTTTCCTCATCTTCAGATTCCTCCGGAGAGAAACTGCGAGGGTTGGACCGAATGGCGGCCAAGGCTTCAGTTCTGTAATTCAGAGTTGAGAGTGATTTCAGCGCAATTTGGACAGATAATTATGAAGAGCATCATGTACTTATATGCTAAGATGTGTTGCATATAAACATTCAATTTATATGTATACGAATTGTGTTGATGTAAGTTTGGAGAAGGAAGAGAAGCTGTGATATTCTTGCTGGAACAACCGAAGTAAGCTTCTGAATTGTGTGCATTATTAACTGAATCCATTTCGTCTGTTGCTTCTCTATTTCCTTTCTCCAATCCAGACAGGCAGCGCTTCCCCACTGTACAGGCTGAGATCCGGCGTTGCAGAAGGCTTGCCACCCACGGCTTCTGACCCAGGCACCTTGAAGGCGGCTCCTGTGCTTCTCCAGCTCTGCCACCTGCGTGTACATTACTCCCATGCGTGCTTTCTGGACTGTACCCTCTATTTTTCTGCCAGATTCCTTTTCCCTACTATTCCCTCTCTGCCTCTTGCATATCTCTACATCTATAAAAAACATTCTTGCTGCTAAGAACTTGTTTTTTCTCCTCGGGAGACCTTCATGACTGCAGTTAAAGGTGGTGTGTGTGTGTGTGTGTGTGTGTGTGTGTGTGTGTATGTGTGTGTGTGTGTGTCAGGGTGGGGTGGAGAACGCTTTTCTTTTCTCCTTGCTTTTCCACCTAGGGTCATAGAGAAGGCACTTCCCGCCGTTACCCTTGTTCTGCAGGGAAACACTTTGAGAGGGTGTTTCTGTTGCTCTTTCTGCCATTTCTTATCCAGGGCATCAGCGACACACTGAGCACGTCAGTTCTTCATTTTGCAAGACTGTGCTTCTCATGTCAGGACACTTTGGTATCCCTGTCACTGTGTGACACAAAACCTCTTTCGATCTTAACCTCTTCTTTCCCACAGTGGTGCCATCTGACTCTCTTGAGGACAACTGAGTCCCCTTACTTGCTCCTCCTTTCAGGAGATGGACTGATTAATCTGGTGAGTTTGGAGAGAACCTGGCATTTGTCAGCTATGGTGCTCTAGAGAGCAGGGTGAGGTGCCAAAACTCACTTTTCAGGCAGGACTTGTTTGTCCATTTTTTCTGCTGCACTGTGGTGTAGTGCATTTGAGACACCTCCAGGCATTACATATGCTAAGATCTGGTTCAAGCAGCTGGCTGGGCAGCTCCTCTGCCTGGCTTCATGCCAATCCCATTGTTAGGCTGTGGAGGGAGGGTGGGGTCCGCCCTGCTGCACTGCAGTGTCAGAGAGTCTGCTGCCCCAGCGCCTGGGCGGTGGCCTTCCATTGCTGATGAACCCTGGCAGACAAACCTTGCAGTTTGTATCTGTTCCCTTCCCTTTCAGTAAGGTCCCAGTGGAGAAAGTTTTAGGAATCAGCATCCTCATAACATCTAGAAACTCTTTTTAAGCACCTATCTAGTTCCTTATCTGAGGATGTTGCAAACTACTTGTGGCGTAAGATTATGTATGACTGACTCTCTCCATCCCCTACAGCCTCAGTGCATTGCTCATTGTGGGTGCTCAGTTTACTGAACTGAATGATCAAAGCTTAAGCTTATTAAGCACTTACTATATGACAGGCAGTATTTTAAAGACTCCGTGTGGATTAGATCATTTAATTCACGTAACAATCCTCTGAGGTAGTTACGCCTGTTATATCACTTTACAGATTAGAACACGTGGGTCAAAGAGGTTAAGAAACTGGAGATCTCAGGGACGCACCTTGAAAACGAACCTACAAAATGATCTCCTCCGGCCACTGACTCACTGTTTTATTTTTTGCTAAAGTGCTGCTAGTCATTTTGTTAACACCAGTTTTAATTTGTTTCTTGAAGACACTGTTCTATGGCCTTCACGCCAGAGCCAGCTGCCTGATTTCAACGCTTCGCTGTGTCATTTACTGAGTGACCTTGAGAAGGTTTCCATGTGGGGTGTGTGTGTGTGTGTGTGTGAAGAGGTGTATGTAAGTGGTCTGTGCAGTGTGTGTGTGGTGTGTACACACAGGTATGGGTTCTACACAGCATGCGTGAACATACAGGGGTTCTGTGCCATACAGGGGTTCCGTGCAGTGTGTGTATGTGTATCTGCACCTACAGGGGATCCATGCAATGTGTGTGTGTACCAAGCTGTGCAGGGGTCTGCGTCCTGCCGTGGAGAAGAATGAGGTGCCCCATGTGCTGTCCTTATTTTAATCAATTCCATACACTAGTCTTTTGTGAGGAATACAGTTTTTAAAGAGGCTCAGCTGCTAAAAGAATTGTTTAAAAACTAGACAGGATAACACAAATTGCCTGGAGTAACTGGAATTTCATTGTTTTACAGACTTTAAGGTATGTTAGTTGTTCACTCTGCTAAGTAAACCAGAGAACTAAAAGCACTGTGTGATTAACAGTTACCTCGCTAACAATTAAAATTAGGGTGGATCCTTTTCCTAGGAGGTTAATAAACTATCTGCTTAATTGTCGAAAGCATAGAAATACAACACACCCGTCATATAAAAAGTGTTTTCAAGTGCAGGCCATTAAAAGGCCAGGGATTAGCAAGGAAGATGTGTTTTGTGGTGGCTACAAATCACATTTCTGCTTTATCTTCCATCCTTTAATGCTCAAACTATAAAATCCGGATATGTCCTTGCTGGTTCCTTCAGCTTCCATAGATCAGAACTTATATTCACATATTTTTTTGCACCTGTGACCACTTCAAGGTTCTTCCACCTCCCACGCTTGTCGGGCCTCATAGAGGCCCCTTCAGTAGAGAACCCATAACTTTTGTGTATTATGTTCACTACGTCCGATTCTGTAATACGGTCAAATGTGATGTGGAGTAATGACCATCTTTCCAGATATTGAATTCACGGGCTCATAACAAATAAAAGTTGTCAAAACTTCAAGGACAGATAATTACACAGATGCCTTGAGAGAATTATAAGGCAAAGTGTAGGGGGGAGAGGCATTGTTTAGTAGCTGGATAGATTTAGTTTCAGAGTGGATATGATTTCAGAACAGGATTTTTTGAGTTACTGCAACAGGCTTAGGAAGAAGATATAAAGGATAGACAGTAAATTATTTAAAGATTAGAAACAAGATGAAAATTTGCAAACACATTTGAATACATACTATTCTCACTACCAGCTGAATCTAAAAGTTGTGTGGTGTTTGGTTAATTTATGTTAACTTCAAGTTATCCTAAAATAATTTTGACAGCTTCAGTTCACCTTTCAATCTTCAGCTCAAATTCGCGTTTAATTGGGAAGACAAATTGGGCACAGTTGCTGCCTCTGCCCTAGAATTTAAATAAATGGCTTAAACAAATACCTAACCAATTAATTAAAGAAAATTATTATGAAGAATAAACTCTGAGATATACTTGGAGAAGTATGTTTATTTATTTCATTTGTCAATTGCTCAATAATTTCATAGCTATTTAACATGATGCTCATATGTATCTGCTTGTACTAAGTCCCAGCAAAGTGTAATAAGCAAGACATTCACGGTTTTGGGTGCTAGGGGCCATTATTTTTCCATCCCAATAGTTGATTGCTAAATAAATATACCACAGAGCCTCAATGGGGTAGGGGTTAGGGTCAGCCCATTAAAAGCAGAAGGAACAAAACAGTATTTACGAACACAGGGTTTCAATCTTCCAGAAGATTAAGTCCAAATTAAACTTTTGGTTGGAAGCAAATGGTAAACACAGGTAGAATTGATTATGATATGACTTTAAGAATTAGTTATTTCTTCTTTAAAAGTTTGTCTCACATACAAGAGTATGAGCTAGGTTTTACCTTTATAGCAATATATAACTTGTCTGGAAATTGAGTTATAACTAGACACAGACACATCATTTGCTGCTTTCAAATTAGCCAATCGAATGACAGTAATTGAGCAAGAAAGGTCATCCCCAATTCTTTTTTTTTTTTTTTTTTGAGATCGAGTTTCACCCTTGTTACCCAGGCTGGAGTGCAATGGCTCCATCTTGGCTCACCGCAACCTCCGCCTCCTGGGTTCAGGCATTTCTCCTGTCTCAGTCTCCTGAGTAGCTGGGATTACAGGCACGTGCCACCATGCCCAGCTAATTTTTTGTGTTTTTAGTAGAGACGGGGTTTCACCATGTTGACCAGGATGGTCTCGATCTGTTGACCTCGTGATCCACCCGCCTCCACCTCCCAAAGTGCTGGGATTACAGGCGTGAGCCACCGCGCCTGGCCAGTTCATCCCTATTTCTATGTCACCTTGTATTGCAATAACTTCCCAGCATCTGTTCTTTGGAATATTTAGGCAGAGGAAATGAAGAACCCTGAGATTTGTGTAAAAACCTTAATATCCATCTAGAGCTCACCAAAAAGCCTTCAGGGCACATCAGACAGGCTTCAGGTACCCTGGGTCAAAGACAGACCAGAAACAACCCAGAGGGAAAAGCTCCAGCTCATACAGCTCCCACAGAGGATCTTTGGGTAGTTTGTTCAATAGGGAATTCCCAGCCCTCATAAGCAAATTAGCAGGCTCACAGTATTGATGATAATTCAACTATTTTCCTAGTCCTCAATGAGAGCTAAACCAATTTAGAGAACATTGCAAACACTCCTAAAATACCGAAACATGATGAAGGACGAAGTAAAGAGTTCCTGGGTTTCCCAGGGGCCATGCAGCCTGGAAAAAAGCGCAGACAACCGAAACTTCTCTCCCAGAGCGAGTTCTTGCTCATTATCTTACGTTTTACGGTCAGAAGTTCAGACTGGCAGTTGACAAACACCACTTACATGTAACCTGGCTGCATCGGCTGAGGCAGAGTTGCTTGAGAGATTTCTGACTTGGTTATGCTTTGAATCCACACCTGCCAATGTTGGAATGCCAGGAGGGAGTGCAGCTGTGAACAGGACCAGCTTCGCGGGTGCATCCAGCAGACTCTGAAGCCGTGTTTTTTATGACAAGGCCTGGGTTTAATTTTCCTAGTTTGACAATATCTGACTGTCTTTGGCAGAGCAATCTGTCCATTTGAGACATTTGGCCTCAGCAGAATATGAAGAGCAGGTAACAGAACAAGGGAATGGACAGTTTGAGCATGTTCAGCAAGAAGAGATCTTACATTAAAACGGGCAGCATTCTGGGGAAAATATTTGCTTTTGATGCTTGGCCGGAGAACCTGGTGCTCAAGGTGAATTCTCAGTTCCCGCTGATTCATGTGCTGGTGGACAAAAGGATCTCTGGAGCATACAGGATCAGGGTTCTTCACAAACATTGTGACAAAATCCTGGAAATTCTCTATTAATAGTCATTCATCGTGACATTAATCATTTCTTCTCTCTGCAAATCTGAGAAGTCAAATGTCCCCAAGAAAGTGCATTGCCAGTTTTTGCTCAAGGATCACGACTTGTCAATTTATTTTATGGACTGTTTTACCAGAAAGCATAGAGTATAGACAGAAAGTTCACCAGCAAGTGGGCTGGAGGAAACCCGGCCCTCCAGCTTCCTGTTTGTGTTTAAATCCCTCCCTGGTTATACCACAAGGCATAGCTATGAATGAAGATGTTGCAGAAAAAGTACTTTATTCTTCACTAATACTTTATTTATTCACTAAGCATTTGCAGTATTTATACAATTTGCAAATGCTTAGTGACATATCAGTTGGATAGCTCAGGGAGCCCACCCACAGGTATGGGAAAATTAAAAACTGTTTTCAGAGGAAAAATGAAAGTACAGCCAAGCCCAAGAGGCTTCGTAAGAGTCACGGGGACTAAAAGCTGAAGTGGCCCTGGGGGTCCTCTCTGTGTTCAGAAGATAAACTGGAGGCCCGGTCAAACAAAGAAACAGTGGATGTGGTCTCTTCCCAACCCAGTGCTCTTAGTGCTCACAGTCATGGTGGGGCCGTAGGGAAGACACTAGTTGAGGCAGCAGAAAAAAAAATTAGAACTGCTCTCAGAGGCAGCGTCTTTTAACCTGTGCCTGGATCCTGTGTCGTGTGCAGATTTGATAAGCTGATGTGTGTCTGCTCATATTAAAAGCTATTTCTTATGTTGATTATCCAGGAACTTCTTTCAGGATGATAGCAATCAATTATGTGTTTTCTTTAAAAAAAAAAGTTGTCTCACATTTTTGGATTCTGTGCAAAGTATAGTATGGGAGACTCTCAGATATTCTGAGATCAATCAGCTATACCAATCTGAGAAACCTAGTTCAGGATAAAAAATGTGTTGCCTTTCTTTATTATTACTTTTTTTCACTACAAAACTCAAAATCTATCTCTTTAATAGTCTGCTTTGAATTTGGCAAAGGAATGCAGGGCCCACAGGTCTGCTCTGTGGTTCTTCAGTTCTCTTTTGGCTGCATAGAATATTTGCAGTCTTTTCTCATCTTCCAGCAAGTGCTCCTCACAGTCCCTGAATGCAACTTAGTAATCTTCCCACCAAGGGATCTGAAAGCTCCACTGGTGTGGACGCTGAGGCCGGCCCCCCAGGCTCTGCCAGGCACACACTCCGGTGGGGGACTTGGGCAAAGGAAGGGAGGCGGTGGAGGCAGTGACAGGGAGAAATGATGGCTCCTCTTACGAGCTGGAGACACTTGGTTTTCCTGGGGGCTCCCACAGAGGTTTAAGCAGCAGATCTTTGAGACCCAATCAAAACTGACTTCCCTGTGCTCCCAGAGATTCTGCAAGCTCTCCAGTGCCCTATAATAAAGCAGTTTCAGCTTGAATTAGTCAGCTTAGGCTGTCACAAGAAGGTACTACGGACTGTGTGGCTAAGTAATAGAAATCCATTTTCTCACAGCTCTGGGGGCTCTAGGTCCTGGACCCAGGTCGGGTAGATGACTGGCTTCTGGCTGGTAGACTGGTTTCTGGTAAAGACTCTCTTCCTATCTTGCAAGTGGCTGCCTCCTCAATGTGTCCTCACGTGGAGGAGAGCGAGCTCTCTGCTTCCCTTTCTGTAAAGACACCAATTTTATCAACTCAGTGACCCATCCTTGCAACCTCACCAAGCCTCAGTCACTTCCATAAAGGCCCTATCTCTATATATAGGAACAGTGAGGGTGAGGGCTTCAACAAAAGAATTTTGAGAGAGAAATGATTCAGTCCATAGCACCTTAAATCCACCATGGTAAATTCTATACATGGCAATGAAGAACACTGACCAACATACACAGGTACAATTTCTGTGTTTTACAATTTGAACTTATTTAGAAGAGCTGGATGCTCCCACACAATATTCTGTGTCCTAATTTGATTTTGATTATTTTTTATCAATGTGAATTCTACTAACTTTTTCTCAGCAGCAAGAGTAGAAATAAAACAAGAGTTGAAGATTTCTATTTAATTAACACATACTTTAAAATTTTTACAAAATTTATTGGGACACGATTTGCATGTAATAAAAATAATGCACCTATTTTAAGCACAGAATATAATAAATTTGACCAGTGTATTTACCCACATATGATGAACACACACTGTATACACACCAACGTATACACACAGGACAATGTAACACCCACGTAACCACCACCACATTTTAGTTATGAGAATATTTTCCTCATTCTAAAACATCCTCTTTTGTCCCTTCCCAATGACCTTTCCAACTACTAATCCCACACAAACCCTGATCTAATTTCTATCACCATCAATCACTTTCATCTGTTCTAGAACTTCCCATAAATAGAATCATATAGTGCATATTGTTTTAGTCTGGATTATTTCACTTAAATATTTTTGAAGATGGACATGCATTCTGTTTGGTTTTTGAGACGTGTTCCCTGTATGCCACCATTTCCTTTCCATTGACGGATATTTGAGTTGTTTCCACTTTGGGGCTATTGTGAATAAAGCTGCCTTGAACATTCAAGTGCAAGTCTTTTTTATGGACATAAGTTTTATTTCTTAGTAATAAAGTTGGGTCATAGTGTAAGTTTATATTTAATTTTATAAGAATGTGCTAAATATTTTCAAAATAGTTGTACTAGTTTATGCTCCCATAAATAGTATGTATTTAATTTTATAAGAATGTGGTAAATATTTTCAAAATAGTTGTACTAGTTTATACTCCCATAAATAGTATGTGAGAGGTCCAGTTGCTCCATATTTTCACTGGAGTTTGCTATTATCACCATTTGTCAGCCATGCTAGTGGGTGTATATAACACTTGTAACTGTGTTTTCAATTTTGCACTTTTGAGCATTAAAGATGTTTATGAGCTCAGGCTCCATTTCTTATGTTTCCTATAGCTTCATGGATAAACTAAACTTTGTAACTTTTTTTACTTTTAATTTTTCCCATTGTTCTGGCTTTAGCATATTTTAAAAGATAGTCATAGTTTTCCTTCATACGTATTCTTGGTAATATGCAAGTTTTGCATTTCTTATTCATATCCTTTCAAATTTGAGCTCTTTAGAAAGATCCTTCTTATGATTTTTTAAGTACCTTTGTATTTTCTTCCTTGTAGAAAAAATTACAGTAAGACCCAGAATTCTCTTTGAAATACTCTCCTTGCCTTGTAGAGTCATTGTAAAAGTTTTCTCTGAATTTTTTTTTGAAATTTTTCTTATAAGTTTATAAACTTAAGGCATAAATTAGACAATAAGTAACTGTAATTTTATGTTAATTTAATCACTCATTTATTAATTCAACAAAAATTGTTATGCATTGCTGCCATAAAAAACGATGAGTTCATGTCCTTTGCAGAGACATGGATGAAGCTGGAAACCATCATTCTCAGCAAACTGACACAAGAACAGAAAGCCAAACACCACACGTTCTCGCTCGTAAGTGGGTGTTGAATAACGAGAACACATGGACACAGGGAGGGAAGCATCACACACTGAGGCCTGTTGGGGGTGGAGGGGAAAGGGGAGGGAGAGCAGGCGATAGAGGGACTGGGGAGGGCTAACATCAGGAGAAATACCTAATGTGGAAGAGGGGGTTGGGTGCAGCAAACCACCATGGCACGTGCATACCTATGCACCAAACCCGCACGTTCTGCACGTGTACCCCAGAACTTAAAGTGTAGTAAAAAATTGTTATGCATTAACTCTGTGCCAGGCATTATTCTGGGCAAAGGTGGCAGAGTGATGACCAAAGAAGACACATCATATAGAATTGGAGGAAGATTCTAGATGTTCTCTGACCAACTCAATAGTTCCTATTAGTTTTTTATTATAATTTAATTAAGTACTGTTTGGTTGTTTAAACATATTTATCAAGCACTTTTGCATATTCAAGGCACTGTGGAGAAGCAAAATGAATGAATAAATGCAAGAAGGTTTTAGTTTTTATGAGAAATAGTTCTCTGTGTAATAAAACACATGTGCCAGGAACTTCTTTGGTACTGCAGATACCATTGCCAGGAAAACAAGGCATGATCCCAGTCTTTGTCTAGAGGTTGGAAGGGGAAGCGTACACCATTCGAATAACCAGGTAGACCTGGCGTGGGAGTCTGTGCTGTTGGAATGTGTAACAGGGAGTCCTGATATGGCAGGTGGTGTTTAGCGAAGATGCTGTGGAGAAGGAACCTCTGAGCCAGCTCCTGTAAGAAGGAGTTGACGGAACAAGAAGGCAGAGGATGTTTAGACCCTCACTCACAGGAGGCAGAGCGTGTGGAGGAGGTGGAAATGGCCCGTGTGTTTGGAGTAGACATGCAGGCACACACGTGGCGTTCACTGTGGTCTTCAGTGCACTGCAGTCCAGGTTCGGCCTCCAAGTCTCCACTGAGACCACACCTGCCAAGGTCAGGCATGACCTTCTGGCTGTGAAACTCAGTGAACGGATGCTCCTCATTCTTCAGGCGACTTGGACTCCTTCCAAGGCTTACCACTCTGTCCATTACAAACGTCTGCCTTGATTTTAGAACGCCACAACAGGTTATCTTTCCACTTCCCGCATGACTCCTCAATCTCTTGCTCTTCTGCATCGCATACACGTCTGTCTGGATTTTGGCTTCTGTCAGTCTGTTCAGTGCTCCCCCTGTCCCCATGCAGTCGTGCATGACGTCATCTCATGTGATGTCACTCCACCAGGAAAGTGCCCGACTCTGCTTCAGCAACAACAGCGGCTGAAATGGACCTCCAGGACTTTAGAAGCAATTGCATGTCCAAGCTTCAGTTAGATACATTTTCTTTCCTGTATCATATTTGTGACCTAGGTAGACCTTGCTAATGAAAGCTTTATCTCTGTTCACTTATAATGTAACCAGACACCATACTAAATGCTGCTATGAAACAAGACAAGGAAGGTTTCTGTTGTAATTGTCCTTGAGGATTCCACTCATTGGCAAGTCTTTCCAGGAAACGTTTCCTGAAGGTTGAAGCCTCACCAGGTAGCCTGATGATGAGGCCTCAGTGCCACGTGGTTTTGTCTTGTGTATTTTACACCATATTACATGCCTCCATTTGTTTGATTATCTTCGTTTCCAAATTGTGATAACCTCCTTTATAAACCACGATGCTTAGCCCAGTATCTGGCTCAGAGCGGGAACACAGTGGGCACGCGCACAGGTGTGCATGCACACACACACACACACACACACACACACACAGTTATCCTCATTCTGCAAAATTCTACATTTGCAAATTTGCCTACTCACTAGAGTTTGTTGATGATGTCCAGATAAACAACGGTGGTGCTGGCACAGTCACCCCTGTGAAAAGGCAGGTGCAGAATATGAAAGATTTGCCACCCAGCCTGCATGTTCCCAGCTGAGGAAGAAGAAGGGGCGGCGCTGCCTTCCTGTGCTGGCCCTCACACTGCACATGAATGTCCTTTCCACAGTCTTTGGAGTGCCGTGCTTTTGCATTTTTGTGCTTTGTTGTTTGAGGTGGCCCCTAAGTATTGTGTGGAAGTGCTGTCTGTTGCGGCCGAAGCAGGAAGGCTGTGAAGTGCCTCATGGAGAAACTAGATATGATAGATGAGCTTCATTCAGGCATGAATGCTGTTGGCCGTGAGCTCCGAGTTAATGAATCACAACATGTATTAGGTAAGGTGACTTTAAACAGAGACACAGAAAACAAGATTATGTATTGATAAATTGACAAAAATGTGACCGGGATGGGACTGGGCAAAAATATATTGTGGCCAAAGGCTTGCAGGAATTTAACCCTGTATTTTCCATTGGAACATGGTTCAATATTGACAAATTCAGTGTTAGCAGCAACTTCAGAGAAGGAACCTGCAGCCAGTAATGAAAATTGACTATACGTGTGTGTATTATATACATATATAATGTAAAGACAATAAATAACATACAATGATGGTACAAAAGAGGGAAAGAATCAATATCTGAGTGAAAACATCAGAATATGTCTCATAGAGAAGTTGCTATCCATGATAATCTTTGAATAAAGTATAGAATTTCAAAGGTATACCAGAAGCTGAGAAGTCCCTAACAGAAAGTGAGGAAACAAATTGTGAATTTGGGAAGGTTCAGGATTAGATACACAGCCTAGCTCAAGTATAAAGCACAGAAAGAGGTAAGTTCCCTACTACGTCTAACATCGCACAGGAGGGAAAACCTATGTGGTTCATTTAACTGTCACTGTTAATTCAGTGGTCTGTCTTGGGTTTAAAATGGCATCTGATATTCTTTTCTAATTTTCAGTCATACGTATGTTAAGATATTTTTAAAAAGCAAAATTCACAACACCCTAAAGCAAATGTGACGATCACCACTACCAGAATTTGTTAGAAATCTCCAGCATGTACAAAGCCAGTAGAACTTACTGTTTCCTGAAAACAAGAGCTGCTGATTTGGGCTCAGAAACGTAAGGACTTTACCTAGAACGTCTGGCAGTGACCGCTTTGTGTGTGTCCACCTGCAGCAGAGTCAGAACACAGCCTTCTTCCTTCCTCTTTTAGACACATTCATGCAGTCCAGTCTTCAGAAACAGTTGTGGGTAAAGAAAAGCTTTGGGAATTGTGCTATCACCCTATCTCCTGGGCTATGTGTGTTCTGCCTTAGACACTGGGAATTGGTATAGAGGCCAAGCACACAAACGGCTGGGCTGTTATAACTCAGATGTGGCTGACTGAGCAGGAAGCAGGGGCAGCTGGAATCCCGAAAGGGTAGATTCCTGTGGAAAGAACAGCAGGAGGGAGGAGCTGTGCACTTTGCCGGAGGCTGTACCTAATCCGAGGGGAACTCACAGGAAATAAGCTCAGGGAATAAGGGTGCAGCCTCCGTCTTTGCTCTCCATTTGTGTGCCTGTTCCTCGGTGAATCCAATCAAAAGCCAGAAGGCAAGAGAGCATTTCAATTTAGTCTCTATTGATCAGTCTTCTGAGGAATGGAGGAAGGTGGAGAATGGATCTGGAATTGCTAAAGCAGGGAAAACTCACACACACACACACACACATACACACACACGGACATACACGCACCTATACACACACATACACACGTGTGCACACACATGCACACACGCACACACGCACATACATTCTGTCTCTCAGATGAATGATAGATACATAAATACATAGATACATACATACATACATAGATACATACATAGATACATAGATACATATAGATACATATAGACACATACATAGATACATAGATAGATATATAGATAGATACATAGATAAATACATACATAGATAGATACATAGATAGATAGATAGATTCATAGAGGTAAATATATAGTAGAGGTGATATCTCTGCCCTCAAGTTTCCTAAAATGTGTTGTATATTGTAATACAATATGAAGTATAATGCAATTTAATGTGTAATATGCCAGTAGTTCAGTTTCCTACTCACTGAAATTAGTTATTAGGGTTGATTAATTAATTTAATTCCTTTTAGATTTAAGAGAATGGTCAAATATCTGTCTTCAATCATCTCAGGCTAGAGCTGCCTGAAGCTAGAACACCTGGCTCTTGGAATATACTATTGTCTCTGTCTGCCTTTTGTCCTGAGTAAGAGAGTGATACCTTTCCTGAGCGAGATTAACAAGTAAAAATGTTCTGATGCCAAGTTTACAGACTTTCTGTTATAATCTCCCTCTGACATATAAAGAGCTTGGAAGCAAACATTTTGTTCTTACAAGAAATAAAACTGAACTAAGTATTTATCAGCTGCTTTTCTTAGGCTCCTCGAAGGCCCGAGGTCACAGGGTTGACTCTCGTGCCCAAAGCTGAAGCTGAATGCAGACCGTCATAATCAAGATCGGTCTCCCTAGAGCAGGAGCTGTTGGAGCCGTAAACCTGCATGAACATGTAAGTGGTGATTTTGGTGAATTGCTGGAGGCTGAATGCAGACGATTTGAGAGTGAGAAGTTCCTGGAGACCCTAGTGTTAGGGTGCCCGTTCGCTGCCCCAGCCCTGTTGGAACTTGGAATGCCACGGCAGTCTCAAAGTGGAAAGCCAAGAGGGACCCCCTGGTGCTATGGCACAATGAAGGGAAAGGGAATCTTTATAACTGTGCCCAGGGTCTTCTCTGTAACAAAAGCCTGCTCTCCGGAACAAAAAGACTGCCAGGGCCCCATTCCTCTGGGGCGAGAGTGTATCTACGATGCCAGCCACCTCTTGCCTTCTTGCATCACCATTGAGGGAGGAAAGAAAAACTAAGAATCACTTATAAAGGTCACAGGCCTGGTACAAAGTGGCACTAAAACATTAGTACTTACACAGGAGACAGTAGTGTACCTCTCTCCCCGACTTTCTACTGCAATGCCAAGAGCTCCAGTAACGGCTCATTCCAGGCGAAGGAGCTGAAAGACAGACTTTATGTTACAGAAACACAAAACAACCGAAGAGACAAAAACGAGGCCACCGGAGGTGTTTGTCACGTCTGGCACCCATAGCTACAGCAGACACTAAGCAGAGTCCAAGGCCTGCCAAACTGACATAAACCCTCACACTAAAGAGCAGCTTACCTAAGGTCCCATTGTTGTGTGTGTGTGTGCACACACGTGTGTGTGTACTTACCTGTCGTGTGTGTTGGTGTTTGTACACTTACATAGTTGTATACCCATTGATGTACAGCTATATGTCTGTATATAGCTCTATTCTTATTATCTACGTATCTGTCTCTCTACCTATTTACCGGCTTTCAACAAATATTACAGATCATGCCAATAAAAATTACAGATGGAAGATACACAGCAAGCATTAGAAACAGCATCACAACCAATTTTAGCATTAGCAGACAGGAAGTGTAAAGCAACTGTGATTAATATCTTAAGAAATCTAATAAAAAATTGAATAACATGCCAAAAGAGATACATGTTAGCTGAGTGACAGAGACTTAAAAAATCAGAAGGAAATCTTAGAAATCAAAACCACAGTAACAGAAATTAAGAATGCCTTGGTGATCTCCACAGTAAACTGAAATAGCTGTGGAAAAAATTAGTGAGCTTGAAGACATATCAATAGAAAGATTACAAATTGAAATGCAAATAGAAAACAAGTGAGAAAAAAACCCAGAATATCCAACAATTGTGAGACAATTGCAAAAGACATAACACAAATTTAACTTGATTGCCAAAGGGACAAAAAGGAGAGAATAGAGCAGAAGAAATATTTGAAGTAATGATGGCAGAGGACTTTCCAAAGCGTGTGGAAGACGTGAAACTACATATCAGGTTAGCTAAGAGAACATCAGAAGTTAAATGCTGGAAAACGAAGCTCTACATCCAGGGTTACCATATTTAAACAGTAGAATACCAATTTCAAAAAGAAATCTGAAAGGAGCATGGCAGAGGCCATTTTAGCTATAGAAAGGCAAGGATAAGAATAATAGATGACATCTCATCAGAAATCATGTGAGCAAGAGGAGTTGGAGGGGAGAGGAGAACGGAAAAAACAAGAACTTAACATTCTGTAATGAAAGAAATTGTTCAGAACTTCATGTGACTCTTGGGATATGAATCCCAGGGTGGGTTTATTTCCAGAGTTCCTCAGCTGCAGGGTAAGTGGGTCACACACAGACAAGACTCCATCTGCCCTGTGCGGCTTTCTTGAGCTTTGAGGGACTAGCTCATGATGAGCCCCAGGTTTCTGTTGTCTGTGATAATTCGCCATCCTGACTTGTTGCCCATGAGTGTCTCACTGGACTGAGACAAGTTGCTGACCAGTGCACAGTGAACCTGCTGCACAAATTCACAGCACATGTGGAATAGTATAGTGCTGTTGAGATAGATTATCTAAAACTGTGTGTTTCATACTTTCAAGAAGTCACTAAATTTGTTTTAAAAATACAATATGGTCAAAGAGCAGATAAAATAGAATCATACAAATAATTTAAACAAGAGAAGAAAGAAAGGAAGGGGAAATGAAAAGAAAGGAAAAAATGAAAAAGCAGTTTCAAACATGCTAAATATTAATCCAATTTTATCAAGAATCTCATTAAATGTGAATGGTCTAAATACACTAATTATAAGACAGGATATCAGATTGAGTACAAAACAAGGCTGACTCTATGTCCTCTGCTGGCCATATAAAGTCCCAGGGAGGAGGAAAAGAGCAGGAAGCAGAAGGGTGTACCATGCTAACCCTAATCCCATGCCAGTGGCAGAAGTGAAAGAAGTAAAGTCCATTTATATGCCATTGCATTTACAATCTGAAAACCTGAAGAAAATTGAGCATTCGCCAAGACTGTTGCTGAAAATAAACACAATAATGGCCACCTTTAGCATCAATTAACAGCTTGGGGGATGTAATTTCTTAAGTGCGTTTAAAAACCAAACATCAAATACATTAGATTAATTCTTCAGAGAGTTACTCATAGTTTATATTTGATGATATTTTAGATCATATTTGTCTCAAAAGAATAAAAGAACACTAGTGAGATAAGCAGAGAAAAAAATCTTCAGTAAGTTGGCTGCTTAATTTTCTCCTTCGTTTACTTTTAATAAGGTAGCTGCAGAACCTAGAGGCGCTACCCTTTAAAACTAATGACTTCATTTGGGATTCAAAGGTAAAATTGTTCTGTATCATAAGTAGTCACGAAGACATTCATTCTGATTCTCAGAAGTGTAGCTGGTGAAGATTCTAGCGGCTGACACAACATTCATTCCGACGACACTCCTCTGCTTATTATTTCAGGGTGCCACCCACAGATTGCTTTTCTCCTTGTCTTGTCAAAATGTAATGCTGAAAATCTGAAGGGTTGCTAAGTGCTTTTGTGAAAATAACAACGCAAAATACAGGTTTTTAAAAAATTTCTTTTATGCTGAAAGACGAAAGAGCACATCATGTCATTTCTCTTCATTTATATTTCACAGTACATATCCTGCTGAAACATCTCATTGAAATAACTGCTTGAGACTAAGTAACCCACATATTTTCCACCTTGACTTTATTATGCACATAATTTCTTTAAATTACATTTCAAGGATGTAGAATAGTTGTTGCTAGACTAAATTTTGGAAAACTGCCTCATTAATCAGGCTGTAAACATGATAGGTCATATACATTCAGTTTGAGTTTTCAGACATATTGACTATCCAATAGTTGTGGGTTTTTTTTCTAATTGGGACTAAACTCATTACGTTTTATAAAAACATTAAAGAACGTTTTAGATATACTAGCCATGTTGATTTTCTGCACATAGATTGTCAATACGAAGGGATTCAGAAAATATTCCTGCATCCTCCTGAATTTATTTTCTCTGTAATTAAGTAACTGCGATTACTGTGCCAGGAAATTTCATCTCTCTTGTTTCAGGCTTCCTCAACCATAGAGTGAAAACATACTGAAAATACTTTCCTTGCCCATATAGTAGGATTATTTCCTGATGTAATAAGCATGTGCGTCTGTGTGTGTGTGTGTGTGTGTGTGTGTGTGTGTGTTAATAGTAAAATGTCATATGTTACAGACCTTTTCCTTATTGCTACATATTACCTTAATGCTGATTTGTTTTTCTGTGCTGGTGACCAGCAGTGCTAGGAAGACACGGACTTCCTCCTGAGAAGTCCAACCACAATCAAGGAAATCTCTCTTAGCTTCTCTCTTTTGGAGAAAATATAGACAAATACACAAGTTGGAAGTTGGAATCCCAAGTAGTGCTGACTACTCCCAGTGTGTACAAGCAGCCTCCATGGGCAGTTTTGTTCCAGTTCATTTCTGGGGCAAGAAACCCACATCTACACTGTAAATTTTTTGGGTGTTTCAAGAGCCAAAATTGTTATATGAAAACAGCATATTATTCAATTGGTGATTTTATGAGAGCATAGTCTGCACATTTACAATGGCTGACAGAGGTTAAATGTAGGTGAATAGGGAGCTCTGCGTCAACAGCCAGGCTGAGGCTTGTACCAACAGGGAATTGATCGTCTCAGCTGAGTCTGTGCTAGAGCTAACGGCTGTTAACTCTGTTATTAGAACTCAGAATTACTGCCCTGCCTTTTGCCCAAGGCATAGACATTTTAGTTGTAGGAGAAGAAGTTATGGCCCTCACATAACTCCTTAACCTGGCTGTTTGCTTAATCATTACTTTGTGAAACTGTGCCACTCTTTTTACTTACAAAGTCACAGAAAATGCTAGTAAGTGCTATTCCTCATTTCAGACAAGCAAAATCAAAGAGTTGAGCACGTAACGTTTCATTTGGCTTTACAAAATAAGCCTGGGCCATCTTGTAGAATCGGGAAGTTAAAAAGTGCACAAAGAAACACCGCAAAGAATGAGAGTGTGACAGGGAGAAGCTGAAGGGCTCCCTACTTAATGCTATAACAGAATAATTTGAGCAATAAAATAAAGGACAGAGTATTGGGATATAACCGAAAGTGTAGAATAAATGTACACAAGTCCATGATGATATAAGGAGTAAAAGATTAAAAAATAAATGGGGAAGAAGTTACTCTTTTTAACAGAAAAATTCCAAATTATTTGTGTAGATGTGGGGAGAGGGGAGCTCTGCAAGAGCCGAGGCAAGGGTCTGAAGCCTCAGCATGTTCTCATAAAAACATAGGAACAAATTAGAGATATAGTTACATAGTTATTCCTATATATAAAATCATAAAATAATCACATGGCTATTCATATGCAATTATAAATACATACATATATAATCCTATGACCTTTAATCTTACTAATAAGTCTCAGGTCAAGAAGTATGGAACTGAAGTGGCATTGCAAAAGAAGGGACACTGAGGCAAGATGCTCTAAGCCCTCTGTGACGCCAGCATAAGGGCTGCTGGAGGACATCTCAGCCGTGTGACAGCATCAGCACCGTGGAAGTGCCCGCTGTTTAGCCAGCTAGGGAAGGACACGTCCAAGATGGCCGAGACGTCTCCTACCCTGGAGGAGTTAGAAGAACACTCTGCTTCTCCAAGCTCTTGTGGAAGGCCTGGTGGCTGTCAGAAAGGCCCACAGACATCTGGGGACTTAATTGTCTCTGTGTGAGGCTGTGCTTCAGCAGTCACACTCCATGGCTACTTTCAAGCTCTGCTTCTGCACCTGGTTCCTCTTTTCCTTAGAAGATAAGAAATAGTAAGAGAAACATAAATCTGAGTGACCTTGCTATTTCTTGAGAAGTATGAAAAAAGTGCTGATGCCTTAGGTTTTCTCCTCACCTCGTCTTCTTCAAAGTCTTGAGCCCTCTGTCTCCAAGACACATGATTTAGCTGATCCTATTGCTGACCACCATTACCTCATCCTATCTACCCTTCCCCTGCTTTGTACTCCGTAAAAGTCAGAGCGTCCAAGCACTCGGGGCCGCTGCTGGTCTCTGCGATTTGGTAGCAGTGGACCCTTGGGCCCAAACTCTCTTTTTTCTGTCTCTGTGTCTTGTGTCTTTTATTTCCACAGTTTCTCGTGACCACACCAACAGGGAGGGACTCACTGGACCCTGTAGGGCTGGACACTATATGCAGATAATTTACTCTACAGAAGTTGGAGCTTAACCCTCCTCCTCAATCATACACTGAACTTAGTGACTTTTTCTGTACAACAAAGCAGAGAGAGAAAAAGCAGAATAGTAGAGTTGGGAGGAAAAGCTTGGCAAAAGTACACTACACAAGTGATGAAGGTGGACATCCTCTGTGGTGTCATGTGGATATCATACGCCCCTAATTTAATGTGGTAAGAAAAGCACTTTATCTCTGTGAAATTCCTCCCCCAAGTCCTGTGAGAAAGACATCAAAAAAACCCAGAATGGGTTCTTCCTGTGAGATAACTCACCTGTACACCTCAAGACCCTCAAGTCATCAAAAACAGGTAAGGTGTGGGGGAACCATCACAGACAAGAGGTGCCCTGATTAGATGCTGAAACGGAAAGGAGATTCATGGGAAAACTGTCTGAAGTTTAGTTACTAGTAATGTCGGGGTGTGGATTGAATGGTGGCTTCTCAAAAGAGGAAAGGAGGAGGCAACGTGATCGTGAAGGCAGAGACTGGAGATTGCAGCCACAAACCAGGAAATCTCCAGCAGCCACCAGAAGCCGTAAGATACAGGAACAAAACATCCCCTAAACCCCCATAGGGAGGGAGGGCAGCCCTGCCACTTCCAGACTCCAGAACTGTGAGCGAATACATTTCTGTCGTTAGAAACTCTCGAGTTTATGGCAATTTGTTATAGCAGCCTAGGAAAGTAAAAGAGATACCAATATTAATTTTCTGTCTTGATCAAGATGAATGGGTCATAGTGATAAGAAACGTTAATGATGGAGATGGATGTGCCATAGTGATATGAAACGTTAGTGATCGAGATGGATGTGCCATAGTGATACGAAATGTTAGTGATCGAGATCGATGTGCCATAGTGATATGAACCAATAGTGATCAAGATCGATGTACCATAGTGATATGAAACGTTAGTAATAAGGGAAACTAGGCAAGGGCTGTTAAAAGATAGAATTTTCTTGAACAAACAGGGATTCATTAACCTGGCAGCACCAAACTGCAAGCTCTGAAGGGTTTCACCAAAGGGGTGGTGGGGATTTATAGGGTGAAAGTGGAAGGAACAGAGAAACCGCTTACTGGTTAAGTTTGAGAATGCGCACGTGGCGGCCTATGATTGCAGGCTCAAGTTCCACTTTGCTTATGTGGGAACACAGGGCACTAGAGCCACTCCAACCTAATGCCTTCCCTTTAATTATGTTAACAGGGGTAGACAGGGATTCTCTATTCTATCTTCACAACTTTTCTGTAAATGTAAAATTATTTCAAAATAATAAAATTTTAAAAGAACACAATTTAGTTCACAATTTAGTACATATTTTACCACTAGTTTGTTATGAGTGAAACAATATTTCTTCAGATAAGTTGACTACTATTTCATTAAATATTTCACAAATGAGAAGTTTTTCTAGGGAAAAAAAAGCTATATCAGTCTACTGTCACACTGTTGTAAACATACTACCTGAGCCTGGGTGATTTATGAACAAAGAAGGTTTAAATAACTCATAGATCCTTACACTCATGGAAGGAGAAGCAAGCACCTTCTTCACAAGGTGAGAAGAAGAGAGTGTGTGTGAGGAAGGAATGGACACATACTTATAAAACCATCAGATCTCATGAGAACTCACTTAGTGTCACGAGAACAGCATGCAGAAACTGCCCTCACGATCCAGTCCCTTCCCACCAGGTCTATCCAGCAGCTTGTAGAGTTTATGGGGATTACGATCTGAGATGAGATCTGAGCGGGGACACAGAGTCAAATGATACAGTTCCACCCTGGCTTTTTCCAAATCTCATGTCCATCTCTCTTTTCAAAACCAATCATGACTTCCCAAGAGTCCCTCAAAGTCTTAAGTTATTCTAGCATTAACCCTGAAATCCAAGTTCAAAGTCTTATCTGAGACAAGGCACATCTCTTCTGCTTGAGAGCCTGCAAAATCAAAATCAAGTTAGTTACTTAAAAGATACAACGTGGGTATAGGCATTGGATAAATGCTCCCATTCCAAATGAAGACATTGGCCAAAACAAAGGGATTATAGGCCCCATGAAAGTCCAAAATCCAGCAGGGAAGTCACTAAATCTTAAGGCTCTAAAATAATGTATTTTGACTCTACATCTTACATCCAGGGCATGCTGATCCAACGGGTAGAGTCCCACAGCCTTGGGTAGCTCCTTCATGAGCTGGCTTTGAAAGACTGCAGTTTCTCCAGGTGAATGGATCAAGCTGTAATAGATCTACCATTCAGGGGTCTGGAGGATGGTAGCCCTTTTCTCACAGCTCCCATATGCAGTGCCCCAGTGGGGACTCTGCATAGGGGCTCTAACCCCACATTTCTCTTCTGCAGTGCCCTAGCAGTGGTTCTCCATGAGGGCTCCACTCTTCAGCTGACTGCTGCCTGGACATCCAGGTATTTCCATATGTCCTCTGAAATCTAGTCAGAGATTCCCAAATCTTGATTCTTATATTCTGTGCATCCACTGAACACCTCATGGAAGCCATCAAGGGTTGGTGTTTCCACCCTCTGAAGCAATGACCTGAACTACACCTTAGCCCCTTTCAGCCACAGCTGGAGCTGGAGAGGCTGAGACACAGGGCACCAAGTCCTGAGGCTGCACCCAGCAGCAGAGCCCTGGGCCTGGCCCACAAAACCATTTTTTCCTCCTAGTCCTCCAGGCCTGTAATGGGAGGGGCTGCCACCAGGATCTCTGACATGCCCTGGAGCCATTTCCCTATTGCTTTGGCAATTAACACTGGGCTCCTTGCTGCTTATGCAAATTTCTGTAGCCGGCTTGCATTTCTCCCAAGAAAATGTTTTTTGTTTTTTTTTTTAATTTTCTACTGCATCATCAGGCTGCAAATTTTCCAAATTTTGATGCTCTGCTTCCCTTTTAAACACAAGTTCCAATTTCAGATGATCTCTCTAAGTTCAAAGTTCCACAGAACACTAGCACAGGGGCAAAATGCCACCAGTGTCATTGCTAAAGCATAGCAAGAGTGACCTTTTCTCCAGTTTCCAAGAAGTTCCTCATCTCCATCTGAGACCACCTCAGCCTGGACGTCATTATCCACATCAATATTAGCATTTCGGTCAAAACCATTCAACAAGTCTCTAGGAAGTTCCAGACTTTTCCACATCTCCATGTTTTCTTCTGAGCCCTCTGAACTATTCCAACCTCTGCATGTTATCCAGTTCCAAAGTTGCATCAACATTTTCAAGTATCTTTAGAGGAGTGCCCCACTACCTTGGTACCAAGTTATTGTATTAGTTCATTTTCACATTGCTGTGCAGATACTACTGGAGACTGAGTAATTTATAAGCAGAGGAGGTTTAATTGACTCACACTTCCACATGGCTTGGAGACCTCAGGAAACATAATTATGACAGAAGGGGAAGCAGGCACCTTCATCACAAGGCAACAGAAGACGGAAAGCAAGAGAGCATGTGTGAAGGAGAAACTGTCAAACACTTATAAAAGCAGGAAATCTTATGAGTCCTCACTCACTGTCATGAGAAGAGCATGGGGGAAGCCACCCTCATAATCCAACCACCTCCCACCCAGCCCGCCCCTCAACATGTGGGTACTACAGGGACTACAACTTGAGATGAGATTTGGGTGGGGACACATAGCCAAACCGTCTCAGAAACCGTTCTAACAGGAAACATTTGCATGTCAAATCCAAGTTTGAAATAATTAATCAATACATTTGATTGCATTATATTTCATAGCTAGTGTATGCTTTCTCTGATTTATAGCTGATTGAGGCGAGTGGTATTAACCAGTTCTATCAGTCACATTTATATAAAATATCACTTGGCCTTCAGTCAAATGTAAGTTTACACTATCTTGCTTTCCTAATTCTAAGTTTACCTCAATTCTAACCTAACTTAATTACAAGTTCATCTGAGGGTTTAATCACTAATGTGGATCAGTTAGCTTTTCTTATGTCTTCTTTATTTGAACTATAATTATTTGGCTCAAAGTTTGCAAAGAAAGCAAAACACCTTGCATATTTATTTGTATTTGTATTTTAATTACAGCAACAAAAGAGTGGAAATGGTAATCACGAACATCTAACACTGCTCATCCTAAAGGAGGACCCCTTGGGCATTACCAACCAGCTTGAGGAATGTCCTACAAAATTGAGATTTGTCCTTAAGCATATGCATCTGAGGATTGTTACAGTATTTAGTAAGGAAGTGATTAGTAAGGAGGTAATATGTAGAAAGGCATGGCCAGCAGTCGGTCCCCAGTCAGTGGTTCAATTCCTCCATGAGTAAATTTATAGAATGCCAGAACTAAAGGAGTTGGTTAAATGCCTAGAAACAGGCCTGGCGCAGTGACTCAAGCCTGTAATCCCAGCACTTTGGGAGGCCAAGGAGGGTGGATCACCATGTCAAGAGATCGAGACCATCATGGTCAACGTGGTGAAACTCCGTCTCTACTAAAAATATAAAAAAATTAGCTGGGCATGGTGGTGCATGCCTGTAATCCCAGCTACTCAGGAGGCTGAGGCAGGAGAATTGCCTGAACCCAGGAGGCGGAGGTTGCGGTAAGCTGAGATCACGCCATTGCCCTCCAGCCTGGGTAACAAGAGTGAAACTCCATCTCAAAAAAAAAAAATTGCCTAGAAACACAAGTGCTTACTAAACTCAGGAAAAGGAAAGAAAATCTCATTTTGACGGTGTGTTTGTAACTATAAAGGACTACAGATAACCTTGCAGGTTTTTTTGAGATATCATTGGTACTTCATTGATTAAACTGTGAAACCTCTGTGAGCTCAGTTCAGTTCACTGCTTTGATCAGGATGAATTATGAAAGACTGCATAGAAAATAGAACGTGCCACTGTTTACGTAGTGGAAGCACATTAGTCACAAATTCAGTTTGAACCTACTAATAATGGCCAGAAATAGCTATTGCAAATTTTTCTAGAAAAAATCAAGATGTTCAGAACTATAAGCTTGCAGAATAACAGATGCACTTTAAAATTTTTTATGTAATGATAAAGCAATGCTATTATGAAAGACAGAAAACAAATAACCCCAAGACTTACACTTGTACTAATTTTAAAAATGTTTTCTTAGTAGAGGAAATGCTAATCATATCATAGTTAAGAGTTAGTCTCTTTGATTTGTTATTTGTAATAGTTCTTAAATCTGTAGAACACCTGCTTTTTGTATAGGTATACTTGTGCAGTACCTTTATGATCAAATTAAAAGCTCCTAATTTGTCTTTAAAGCAGAAATAGACTCTCAGGTTGATAAATTTAAAAAAAAAGATGACTATAATGGGTGTTGGGCTAACAAGGAAAAAATAAGCCATGTCTGTCATTTTAACAGACAGCTTTGAAATGTATATGCTAACTAAACCCATGGCCAAGAGGGGAAGCTTCTCTCACAGACTATTATAAAAGCAGATAAAAGTTGTACTGGCGATGTTTCTCCTCTCACTCCTTCACTGCTCGAGTTCATTATTGTTAATCAGGAACCCTCTGTTTTATGAACATTTCTGTTGAGATTTATGTACAAGTGACCTGAAAAATAAGTATGCCAATACTTTTGCCTTCGAAAAGTCTGGACTATTTTTTCCACTCTAGGCTCCCTTGTTTATATAATGCCCATTCTGATGCCCTCTCTCTCCTTCTAGGGTAGGCTTTTTCAACCTTAGCAGTATTGACTTTTTTGATCCAGATAACTCTTTATTTTGGGGGACTGTCTTGACATTGTAGGATGAGTCAGTGTAATGGTTAATTTTATGTGTCAACCTGGGTGAGCCACAGTGCCTAACTGTTTTGTCAAGCATTATTTTGAATGTTTCTTTCAGTGTGTGTGTGTGTGTGTGTGTGTGTGTGTCTGTGTTGATGAGATTGTCATCTAAATCAGTGGACGCTGAGTAAACGGGGTACCCTCGATAATGTGGGTGAATATAATCCAGTCAGTTGAAGGTCTTCATAAAACAAAGACTGGCCTTTCCCAAGCGGGATACATTTTCCCAGCCTACTTCCTTGGTACTTGGATGGCAACTCTTCCCTGAGTTCCCAGCCTCTCTGCCCACCCCGTCAGACTTTGGACTTGCCGAGAGTCATGGTCCACTTTGTGTTGCTATAACAGAACATCTAGGACTCGGTAATTTAAACAGGAAAGAGGTTCATTTATCTCAGGGTTCTGCGGGCTGGGAAGTTCAGTATTTGGCAGGTGCATGTGGTGGCTTCTGGTGACGGCCTCTTCTGCATTAACTCATGACAGAGGACAGAGAGGGGAAGAGGAAATGCAAAAGGCAAACAGCAGAGGTGACCTCACTTCACAGCAACCTGCTGTCAACCTGCTGTCACGCCCATTCTTTACAAAAGACAATAATGTGATTTGTCCCCATCAAAATTCACGTTGAGGTTTGGTCCCCAGGGTGACACTTTTGAGACGGGATGTCTGTAGGGGGGTTATTAGGTCATTAAGATGGATTAATTTCTTTTCACTGGATAACCCTGAAAAATACAGGGTTTGGAACTGAGATATGGGTGCCAAGACAAGACTGCCTCCTTTTTGGATTTAAGCGGAGCAGCTGCTTAGGGCTTCAGGGGCCAAGCTGCTGCCCACGTCTGTGGGAATGACGCTGCCCTCAGGATCCTGGGATGAGTCTTCTGCCTTCATGGGTGTGGAGAACAGATCATCAAGCTGAAGAGGATAATTCTTAGGCTTTCAATCCAATGGATGGTGCCCTCCTAGCTTCTGAACTTTAGAGGGATTCCTGACCTCTTGTTTCTGACTTCCCCCTTTTGGAGTGAGAATGCCCACCTTACTTGTGCCTGCCTCACAACAGGAGCATGAAACTAACTTGTCTGGTTTTACAGGTTCACAGCTAGACCGAAATTTTTCCCCTAGGATTAATCATCCCTCGAGTCTCATCCACATTGGATTTAGAGGAGATTTAAATGAGATTCAGGACTTAGAGTGGAGGCTGGAATGAGTTCAGATTTTGAGGCTGTTGAGATGGAGCACGGAATGTATTTTGCCTGTGAGAGGGGCGGGGATTGATTTTGGAGTCCAGAGAGTAAAGCCTGAGCTGTTTCCCTTCACATTCGTATTTTAAAAACTAATCCCCAGATAGAGCTTTTGCAGACAAAGCATTTTAGGAGGGAGCCTCTAAAGAGGTAATTAAGATAAAATGAGGCCGTCAGGGTGGGCCCTGATCCATTCTAGGTGGTGTCCAGGCAAAAAGAGGGGAATGGGATATACAGAAAGGCAGCAGGGCACCAGGCACAGAGAAAAGGCCATGTGAGGACACACAGAGAAGGCAGCCTCTGCAAGCCACCAAGAGAGGCTTTAGGAGAAAGTGCACCCATCTTCA
>CM052650.1:173934773-173999569 GCA_028533165.1 Leontopithecus rosalia | reverse complement strand
AGTGTCCCTGGCCTCCTCTCATTCAATCCCATGACAGTGGCCCACGGGACAGTACAGGCAGTGTCCCTAGGTTCCCCCATTCAATCCCATGACGGTGGCCCATGGGACAGTGCAGGCAGTGTCCCTGGGTTCCCCCATTCAATCCCATGACAGTGGCCCACAGGACAACATGGGCAGTGTCCCTGGCCTCCTCCCATTCAATCCCCTGATGGTGGCCCACAGGACAGTGCAGACAGTGTCCCTGGGTTCCTCCATTCAATCCCATGACAGTGGCCCACGGGACAGTGCAGACAGTGTCCCTGGGTTCCTCCATTCAATCCCATGACGGTGGCCCACGGGACAGTGCAGGCAGTGTCCCTGGGTTCCCCCATTCAATCCCATGACGGTGGCCCACAGGACAGTGCAGGCAGTGTCCCTGGCCTCCTCCCATTCAATCCCATGACGGTGGCCCACAGGACAACATGGGCAGTGTCCCTGGCCTCCTCCCATTCAATCCCCTGATGGTGGCCCACAGGACAACATGGGCAGTGTCTCTGGCTTCCCCCATTCGATGCCAGTGGCATTTCCTTCCAACCACCACCCTCACTCCCCAAATCATGACAAACGAAAAATATCTTCAGACATTGCCGAATGTTTTATTGGGACGACGCTATTTTAGGTTGAGAACAGGTGCTTGGACGGAGGAAACAGCTACAAAAGCCATTATGTGGATCGCTTCTTTTTGAAAAGTCCTGCAACTTGGAATTTATTGCGGGCATTGCCCTCTCTGTGTCTGAAGCTTCTTTATTCTGCCTTCTTTTTCCATTTTCTGTATTCTTTTCTTTGATATTCTCATTTAGATGTTTTTGTCCTGCCCTCTCTCGCAATCCTGAAGTGTGAATTTCCCCTTGCCAGTTTTCCAAAGAGTTCTTCTGGAAGACGTTTCCTGGATGTTCCACCACCACAAACTCAGTTGCCTCCGCCACAGCACCTTTTCCGTAATCCCTCTTCAGAGAAACAGTTCCGGTCAATTAAAACAATTTTTGAGTGTGCTGGGACCTTGTGGTTTGCTGGTTTGATATAGAATAGTCACCCAAACAGATTTAACGCAGTGTGATGAGCTCAATTGAGGAGGGAGACCCAGGCATCTGGGATTCCCTCCCCCTCTGTCACCCACTGTGCATCTCAATAAAAGAGAGAGCAGGCCAGCTGGAGCCTCCTGAATCTCCTTCCTGAAAACAACAGGCTAGGCCTTGGGGAAACTCTTCAGAAGGCACTATTTTTACTTAAAACAAGATCAAACCAGAAACCTTTTCACATGTGAGTCCTAAAACTGTAAACCTAAGATTCGTCCAGTGTAACATCTAAAGAATAAGCCAATATAAAGGCTGAACCTCCCTTTGTCAGAGGAGCTTGGCAGTTAGGCACCTGTGCCACCTTGCTCCCAGCTGAAATACATTCCCTCCTCCTGTATTCGGTGTCCAGGAGATCCTTTCCCACGACCACTCCTGCTACACAATGACAAAAATAAAAAATGTGGGGAGTACAGAGGAGGAGCGTTTTATCCAGCCTGGGTCGTCAGGAGGCTTCCGAGGAGAGGTGAGTCGTGAGCTGGGAGGTTAAGTTTCCTGAAGGTAACTTACCTTCAAGTCACGTAAAGTTTGAAAAGTAAGTTTTAAAATGCATGCAGATGTGGAGACCTCCGTAGCACTGTCCTGCTAACTACTGCTCTGTTGCACCACGTGCTCATACAAAACAAGAGAAATGAGTTTGTTCAGGTGTCTCAGCACATGAAGGCAATGTTTGACAGTCACTGGAATTTCCACTTCAGAAACACCTCAGAACTTACATGCCAGAGAAGGTAACCCGACACAGGAAGTAGAGTCTGAAAGAGAAGCCAGTTACCACAACTAGAGCAGTGACTCCGACTGTAGATTTCTTTGTCCCCAAGGGCCACGACAGGGGTGCACAGCCAGTGGCACGACCCGCACACAGAAGGGCTTGCAGGTCCCTCTGCGCTTGCTCCGGGTGTGCCCCGATGGTGACAGGCCTCACATCATCGGCTCGGAACAATTTCCACTTGCAGTACTGGTACTAAGGAAATTTTTGTAAGACTTGAGCTCTGCCAGCTACCTCGAGCAAACTTACTTCGAGGGCAGAAGGCTGAGTCTTTCCAGCGCACCAGCAGTTCAGAAGGTCTGTTTCCCTGCAACCTCTTGATTTATATGTTTGCAGGTTTTGAAGGAAGGTTTGATTTATATGTTTTTCTCTCTCTTTGAAAACTTGGGCATCACTTTAGAAACTTAGAGGCAGAGATCCCTTTATTTTTATTTCATCTTTCTGCATAAATGCCATCTTCAACAGTTTTTTATTAATGTTCCATTTCAGTTGTTTGTGAGAGTAGAAGTTGACTGGTGAGGGAAGGTGCAGAGAGGAGAGGGTCAATTCTCAAGTCATGAATAGTGACAAGTGAAATTTTATGGAGAAAGGAAATCAATCCCTCCAAATGAAAAAGGGCGAAGGCAGAGTTGAGGCAAATGAATCGTTACCCACAACAGTGCAACTGCTTCACATCTGTGAGCCAAATCTGAAAAAGTCCTCGGTGCAGCACTGGTGATTAAATATTACCGACAGATTTCTAACCAGCTTCAGAGATGATGATCTGTTCTTTTCAGGGTATAAGCTTTGATTTGCTGGAAGAAAGAATTCGAGAGGTTCCAAGAACAAAATTTCTGGGCATAATTTTACTTTCTTTTTCCATCAATAAGAGGCAGATCTGAGGCTGGTAGAGTTCTGATTCCCGGGCAGGGATTGTAAATTTTATTTGGATGTGTCAAGTACCGAACTGCAGAAAGAAGTAGCACAACTCTGGTTTGAATGAAAGACTGTGTTTGAGTCTGAGCGTGGCCTCTGACGAGCTGTGTCACCTGGTGCATATCCATCTTCTGCGTTTCCTCTCCCAGATGCTGAGCCCAGAGACCAGCTTCTCCCCCAAGCCCTTTCCAGCTAAAATTCTATGAAGCAGTAAAGGATACTTTTATTTCTTCTGTTGACTATTTGCTTTAAAACCTAGTATCTCAAGTTTAGGCTGTTACCTGTTGAAAATTGGAGGGGAAATTAAATAAAGATGAGAATCAAGGAACTTCATCAAAGCTGACTCCTAGAGTGAAATCTACCCCAGCTTTTAAAAATCTAAACAGAATTCAAAGATTTGTGTTGTGCAATATACCTATGGTATCTACCTAAAGGGCCACAGTTACTGTGTACTCAATGTATTTTATGTTGTATGTGGTTTGAGTTTGACAGAGAGCCTGATATATTGTTTCACAGATTCTTCTGGAATTCAGGGTTTGCATTTTGCCACCTGAAAGGGCCATTTCAGGTCTCAGTGTGTTAGGTTAGCTAATGAGTCCCCGTTTGCTTGGGAAGATTTATGCTCCTTGGGGGCATGAAGTTTGCTCTCTGAGAAGTTATTTGCTTACCTTGGAATTGTACCCATTATTGTAATCACAATTTTCCAGGGACCCGTAGAACCTAGTGGTAGGGTCCCATCTAAAGGATGGCACAGTTCAGCCAGAGCTGTGGGCCTGGGAAGGAGTGATCCTCACTGCAGGGCTAAATGGAAGTGAGAGACAGGCACACTACCCAGGGAAGGATTTGACAAGGAGGGCAGAGGAGACTGAGATCATCTTTTAACAAGAGGGAGAAACTGAAAAGTTAAAAGTCGCTTGTTTGTATAAAGCGATTGTGACATTTCTCTTCAGAGAGAGGTTTTATTGCTCTGAGCTGGGTGGTCGCTTGGGCTCTGATCAACTGAAGCCAGACACCTAAGGGTTAAAGGTGATTTATCTGATTGATCTTTCCTCCTCTTTCTCCTGCCCCCAGCCAGCCTCGCACATTCCATTCTAATGCATATCCCACTGAAAGTTTAAGGGCTTTTAAAAACCAGATTACAAAATTAAGAGGAGTGGAGCAAGGCTGTTTCTACCTGAAGGAATTGAATATTCCCTGTCCCAAATTTACTTCCCAAAGATATAGTATTACATTTTCCCTCAATTCCACAAATATGTTTTTGAAAAGATCCTAAAGTGATACCTTTTAAACCTAATGCTCTTTTTATCAGATAATTTAGGGAACCACTCAATAAATTTTACAAGCTGCATTGGGATTCTGGAACCTCCTGGTTAACAGCTATCCCTTATTTATACAAGAAAACATACTTTATCCTTAAGGGATCTAGTGTACAAAAAAAGCAATATTTACTTATACATAAATTTGTTCTTTCTCATTTATTCAAAGTCAAATTTTAATGTATTTTTTCTTTTGCTTCCACTTCTCTTGGGTCTGACACAAGACCTGGATGTGCTGTCATCACAGCTGGGAAACCCTAGGAAGGGAGAGGGAAATGACAGATTCTATAGCTATCTGTTGTCAGCCTCTGCTGGTGACGGTCCTGCCTGGCTGTCCTGGCCCTTCCTGAGCCGTGGGCTGCATTGCCAATCAGAGGTAACTTCCTGAAATCCTAATGCGCCTCACAGTAATATTGGTTACCTCTTAGTGCGGATTCTACTGATCCCCAGCAAGAGCTAGAAGATGTTGGATGAGCATCAAAATAAATTCCACTGACTTGACTTTGTAATTAACAAATATTTATTGATTGTCCCATGTGCTGTTTCGGGCACATTTCGAGCTGAGGAACAAGAGAGATTAAACCCTAATGTTTGTACTTGGTAGAAGTGGGGAAGAGTGAAGCTAAAATAGAGAGAAGGAGGGACTATCAAGTGGTGATTCAAACAGAGTGGCAAGTAAATTGGTGGCTGGGGTGGTCAGCACAACTTCCTGAGGGCACTTGGGACTGATGGTTAAATGACCACAAACTGCAGGCTGAGCTCAGAGACAGGAGTCTTGCCTCACGCCATCCAGGCTGCTTCCATCTGCCTTCCCACCGTGGAATAAACTCTTCAGAACTGCCAGATTAGATGATATTGAGAGTCCCAAAGCTTGTAAAACCCTAACATGCAGGCAGCCTTAGCATTTTTGGGTAAAGATGCTAAAAACATGTTTATGTCTTTAGTGACAATAATTGTAATTTTACTGAACACTCACTATATCCCAGGTAGTACCTACTACTTCATCCAATTCTCACAACAATCCAATAGGTTACTGCCCATCGCTTGATGATCCATCCCCCATTATTCTGTCTACTAATTTTTGGGACATACCATTTCTAGAGCTGAAATGCATTTACGTGGCCTCTACCTGTGTGGCTGCATCTATCTATCTATCTGTCTATCTATCTATCCATCCATCCATCCATCCATCCATCTATTCTCCCACCCACCCACCCATCCACCCACTCATCTGTCTATTTATATCTATCTTCAGAAATAAAAGTTTAATAAAATGGCATTTTCTTTTTTGTAACATATTTCAATTGGATCTTGCTCAATTTCCTTTTTCTAAAAACAGTGGTAATTAGTAACTAAATTTATTTCACAACTTATTTTTGTAAATCAGTGGCATAAATAATAGCAGTTATGGGTCTGCGTTTTGCTTCAGACTGATCTGGGTTTGAATTCTGGCTCAGCTATTTACTAGCTATTTAAATTAGGAAACGCTAATTTACCTTTTATTATAATCTGAATGTGTCCCCTAAAATTCGTGTGGGTATTGTTGGGCTGTGTCCCCCATCCAATCTCAATTTTTAAAAAATTGTACACTGCATATATGGTGTATGTATTTTTGTATACATACACTCACTATGTATTTGTATATACTGTATATCATTTTATTCTAGCTTTCCCAAAATACATATACAGTGTGAACATGTATCTCTTATTCTCTTTTATCTTTTTGAGACAGAGTCTCACTCTGTCAGCAAGGCTGGGTCGCAATGGCGTGATCTCAGCTCACTGCAGCCTTCACCTCCCAGGCTCAAGCAATTCTCCTGCCTCAGCCTCCCACATAGCTGGGAATACAGGCATGTATCACCATGCTTGGCTAATTTTTTGTGTTTTTACTAGAGACAGGGTTTCACCGTGTTGGACAGGCTAGTCTTGAACTTCTGACCACAGGTAATCCACCCGCTTTGGCCTCCCAAACGCTAAGATTGCGCCTGTAATCTTAGCACCTGGCCTCTTACTCTTTAAAGTCAAGGAATTGCTAAAACTAGCAATGAATAAGAGGATATCTAGATTTTAGTGAATTTACTATTTATTGCTATTATTTTGTACTGCTCTTTGAGCTTCACTATTCAGTAAATAATATCATCTCAAACATCAATGAAAATATCAAGTATGGTTTACATGTTTTCTCAGTCCTGATACCATCTCTCTCCCGGACATTTTTCAGGACGTAAATATCACAGAAAATGATAAGATATAAAAGTAGATTAATAAAGTAAGTCATGCTTATTCTTTGAAGATATCACTGAGACTTTCATTAATATGTTTCTTATTCCTTAATCTAAGAATTTAAATATTAATGAAAAATACCTGGTAAATGCCACCTTCAACAGCCTTGTATGAAAATGGTAATCAGTTTGACACTCCTCACAGTGGAACTTTAAAATGCCTTTAGAAGTTCTCTTCCTGGTAGTCCCTACCATTGGCAGAGGAGGGGAGACCTATGTGTTCTCATGCATTTAAATATTTAGTTGTCTACTTTTTTTAGCACTGTGAACTTTGCTTGTAAATTACACAATTTTGTGATACTCTTCCAAACTGTCAGAGTTGAGAAGTCACAGCATCAATTCCAGATTATCAGGCTCTCAGTTTTAGGTCATGAGATTTTTTAGAGCAGAAATACTATCTAATTAATCTTTTCATCCTCCATGGCTGGCACAGTCTGTATTATACAGATGACACTTCTTCATTCAGGAAATAGTGAATGCCCTCTTTGTGTCAGGAATCATCCTAGGAACTGGTGAGAGAACAGTGAACAGAGAGACAAGGAGGGAACACACATTCTTCTAGCAGTAGGAAAAAAGAAAAAGAAAATGAACAAATAAATATATACAATGCACAATTGCAATAAGAAAAATTAGATTAACCAGATAAAAAGTGTTTGGGGTACAGGACAAGGGTGGCCATAACTGGCCTCTTTGAAGAGGTCATATTTGAACCTTTAAAAAAAAGCCAGAGTAGAGCCTATAGTGGATTGAAGAGGGCTGCAAATTGTTTTCTAAGCCTCCCCTTGAAAGATGTTTTCAGAATCCTCCCTGAACCTTGCTGTGATGAATAGTCTATGGAAGAAATAATGCTCTGTAAGTTCCAAGGTAGGAACTTAAGAGATCTGTAGCTTCCACTTTTATGCTCCTGGAACATTCCCTCTTGCAATGCAGCCACCATGCTATAAGAAGCTCAAGCCACATGAACAGGCTACGTGGAGGAGGACCTACGTCCAGCTGAGCATCCAGATCCCAGCTGGTACCAGCTGCCTGCAGGTGAGGGAGCCATCTGTTGTGTTTCTGCTCAGTTGATCCTGTAAGTGACTGCATCCATAACTGACACCACATGTGAAAGAAGAACCATCCAGCTGAGCCCAATCCATCCAGAGGATAGTGAGAGACAATACTTGTCTTTATTGTTTTAAGCTACCAAGTTTCAGTCTAATTGATTACACAGCCACATGTACCCAAATCACTCATTTTAAGACAACATATAGCAATTGCAGAGGAATCAAGGTGAGATTGTATTGGGCATCCTTCCAGAACAGCAAGGAGAGCATTATGATTAAAGCAAAGTTCCTAAGTGGGAGAATTTTAGCACAGGGAGCCAGAAGCAAGATCATGTATGATATTCTATTCTAGGAGTCACCAAACAATTTGGCCCCCAGGCAGCCTGCATTGGGTCTGTAAATAAAGATTTTATTAGCACGAAGCCACACCCATTTACATATGCATTGTCTGTGGCTGTTTCCATGCTCCAGTGGCAAATCTGTGTAGTTACAACAGAAATCTCATGGCCCGTACGGCTGACGTGATTTATTATATGGCCACATTCAGAAAAAGTTTTTGCCAGACCTTGTTACAGGCTGTTGGGACCCCTTGTAGCACCCAGGTGGAGGAGTGGCCTGATACGGCTTATGTTTCACAAAGAGCTTCCTGGCTGCTGTGTAGAGAATGAACTGACATGGAAAAGACAGAAACAGGGAGAGTATTAAAGACGCTGGAGTCATAAGATGACTAAGTACAAGTGATAGAGGTTAACAAACATACAGATATACCCCTTGACCTAAAGTTAAAAAATAATTAAAAATTGAAAAACAGATCGTCATGTTTGTATGTAAATTGCCTACTGTATTCAGAGGGGTTCAGTAGAGGGAGATCCTCTAAAAATAACTGCACATGGAGTCTCAACAAAGGGACGTGCTCCGTGGGAAACGCGAGATGACCTGTATTAGATTCACGGAAGAACAGACCTGCGGGGGGCTGTGTGTGCTTCTGAAGAACAGACGTGCGGGGGGCTGTGTGTGCTTCTCCACCACCCACACAGTCCAGGTGTGAGTAAATCGAATGTGGAAAAAGACAGCTCGTTTAACGAGTGACCTCTCACTACTGAGAAACAGCTTTCTGAGGAATATGTGCTGATAGCTGTCACTTCCCAATCCAGCAACTTTTAGTTCCAGCACCAAAATGTGTGACCTGGCACTTCTCAGGAAATGGGAACCTTCTGAGGACCTGGAAACTTTCCCCTGATTAGAAGCGACATTGTCCTTCACTGTTCACAGTGAACCCCGCTAAGAACCCGGCAGGCAGCTCCCTGGTCCTCCTTTGAAGAATCTGGTCATACATTTGCTCCTGCTGAATCCCAGGAAAGCTACAGGAAATTGTTGAAAAGTGCTCACTCAGCACAGTGCTCCTCAGCAGCGATCTTGCTGTCTCATAGGGTTTGTGTGCTGATTTTTCCCTAAGGGCAGAGAAGGCAAACAGCAACCAGACAGACAGAAACAAGGTTTTTGGTGGAGGGGGGCGGGGAACGTGGCATAATGAGAACTGCTTCAGGAGGAGGAGCGCAGGACTATGGGCAGACCCCAAGACCTATGGCTGTCAGTAAATGTATTTCTCTTACCTTTGAAATTGTATCACCAAAAATGCAGAATCGGAACAATTCAGCGTCGTTTTTGAACTAAATGCACAGATGAACTTATTAGTGTGTAACTGTAGCACAGTTCGGAAAACTAAAAAGAACTCAAATAACTGTTACCTCCCTCTGATGGCAGCACCTCCACCCTAAACTCTAAGACCGCCCAGTGAAACAGGAGGCTCCCGCTTCTGGAGTGCTGAAGATAAGAGTCGCCCCAAATCACAGCCCAAAATGAAAATGGATATCAGATGCAATCATTGAGCACTGACAATTTTTCAAGCGTAGGGATGGCCTTTCTTTGCAGCTGCAGGGCTGACTTTTGTATTTATGAGCTCGTGGTGAGTACTATGGCAGGTTTATTATTTGTTGGCTTTCTCCAGCATTGCACAGTAAAAATTGTTTTCAAAGAGTATTCAAAAGCGAAGCTGGCTGTCACTGCAGCAAACCAAACGCATCCACTGATATATTTCACCTTCTTGATGGATAACTGGCTCCACGGTTTGGCATTTCAGGGAAAGACTAGAAAGAGAACAAGTCCCTGAGGTCATTAATCCTTGCTCTCCCTCGGGCTCCCTTGGGCAGCTGCTTGTGCCATTATCCACAGTTCTTACTGCTGATCTCACAGGTCCTTGAGGGCCCCAAACCCCGATTGTCCCCAGGTATCCTTCGGCTCTGCCGTGTTGTTATCCTGATTACTGCCTCTGAACAGGCACTGAGGGGCTGCTTCCTGGGGAGTCCTCAAAGCCCCAGGTTTGGTAGGACCCTCAGATCATAGCTCTTCAAAGGCAGCCTTCCTGGCAGCTTCCCACACTCAAATGAGGAGCAGAAAGTTGTGAGAACTCCTTTGCTGCTGGAAGTGGCACAAGACACAAGAGCGTGTCAGGCTTGAAACGGGCATTCACCTGTGCACCTGTCTCCACGGCCATTTGATGTGATTATTCTTGGTGTTCCACCTACTGTGCCATGAGTTGGCACAGAGGAGAGCCATGACTGTTCCTCTAGTTGACAGCATCGGATAAACCTGCTTCGGTGTTGGGGAGAGAGGCTGTCATTTTTCATTGCTGTAAAAAAAGCCCAGTGTGCTGGATGAAATGTAGGCCGGGCGTGGTGGCTCAAGCCTGTAATTCCAGCACTTTGGGAGGCCGAGGCGGGGGATCACGAGGTTAACAGATCGAGACCATCCTGGTCAACATGGTGAAACCCCGTCTCTACTAAAAATATAAAACATTAGCTGAGCATGGTGGCGCGTGCCTGTAATCCCAGCTACTCAGGAGGCTGAGGCAGGAGAATTGCCTGAACCCAGGAGGCAGAGGTTGCGGTGAGCTGAGATTGTGCCATTGCACTCCAGCCTGGGTAACAAGAGCGAAATTCCTACTCAAAAAAAAAAAAAAAGAAAGAAAGAAAGAAAGAAAAAGAAATGTCAGGAATCGTTAAACCAAATCAGCCCCCAAAGAAAGAGCAGTCAGTGGTTATACAAACCCGGGATCGCTAATTAATCGGAACGCAAAACTTGGGCTGCATGTGAGCCTGGGGCAGTGCGTGGAAGTCTCCTCAGAGCCTTCCCTGCTTTGCCTCATTTCAAAGAGATTCCTCGAGCTCCAGATGGATTCAAAATCCCTGCGTCTCAGCTCCTGCTGGGGATTCAGGTAAAGTGTTCTTGTCACTTGCCAGAACCCTGGGGTGTATTGCCATAGTGCTGGAAGTGTGAACTTTTGCAGAACATTTAAATTAAACACAAATAGCCTTTCCATCTGTCCTCTATGGAATAAGCCCTTATAGGAAAAATGCTTTCCCCCCAAAAAATTCTTACTTTTCCAATTGGAGGGTAAGAAATCTGAGCCCTTCAAATTTCTTTTCTTTCTATTGAGTGCTATTATACTTTGTCTGTAGCATTAAAGGATTTATTTTTTATTGCTTGGGGAAACAGTTCAATATGACATTATTAAGTGGTATGGAGAGGAAAGTGTATATAAATTTTTAAATGTGCTTCAGTCAATGGAGGTAAATAATGATGGCTTGGCAGACCCTTTGAGCATCCTCGCTGACTGCTCAGGGAGGCTTTGGGGTCTTGGGAGTCGAATAAGGAAACATGTGAGGCACTTCTCAGCAGTTGTGGGAGAGCTGAGGTTCTGCCTGCATGGCTCTGCACTACCCTAGCATTCTCAGGGGCTTTGCAAACAAACCTACATTTCTATTTGCTTTCTCTCACCTATAAATGTGTGTGTGTGTGCGCGCGTGTGCGCACACACGTGCACGTGCATGCATGCATTTTTCTTCAAAATATATGTGAAAAACATATTTGCAAAAATTCTATGGTAGGCTATCATATGAAAACATGGATTCTAAGGAATCTTTGATATGTTCTGATTTTTGTGAAATCAATTTTATTCAGTTAGATTTATCTAGAATTTACCCATTTTTAAATGTGCCCCTAATGGGTTTAGACAAATATATACAGTCCAGTAACCATAAGCACAATGAAGTCATAGCAGTTTTCACCTCCATCAAACTCTCTAGTGCTCCTCTGAAGTCAACCCCTTCTCCAGCCTCAGCCCCTGGCAACCACCGATCTACTTTCTGTCCCTAAAATCTTGCGTTTCCTGCAATGTCACATATATGGAGCCACTTCCGTAGAGTCTTTTGTTTCTGGCTTCTATCACTTACCATTTTGCTTCCGGGTTCATCTGTGTCGTTTTGTGTGTCAGCCGTTCTTCTCACTGCTGAGTGTATTTCCTATGCAGGTGTCCCACGATACGTGCGTCCAGTCCCCAGCAGAGTGGCACTGGACTGCGTCCAGTCTCTGGCCATTATACATACAGTTGCTCCTAACATCTGTGCACAGGGCTTCTAGAAGAAGAGATGAAGGCACATGAACACAGACCAACAGAGGACACAGAGGGAAGGCCATGACCTGCACATCGAGAAGATAGCCCTCGGAAGAAGCTGGCCCTGCCGACACCTTGATCTTGGGCTTCCAGCTGCCAGGGCTGTGAAGAAACACACGTCTGTGGTTTGCACCACCCAGTCTGTGGTGCTTTGCTACGGCAGTCATAGCAAAGGAATGCACTCACTCACTCCTTCACCCTTCATCAAACAATCGTTGACAGCAGCTCTCCTCTGATGGGCATCATTCACGGCTCTGGACAGATGGCATCTGCTCTACAGAGCCAGCCTTCCAGGGCTTGGCCACACATCATAAAAGGAAGCCAACAGGAGAGAACAGGATGAGACAATCATGTAGGGTTACGCACTATGATGGAACGAACGTAGGACACTGTGCTAAGCAGTGATGGGGCAACTTAGGACTGGGAGTGCAGGAAGGGGCAAGAGAACTTCTTAACCTTAGAGCAGAGTGACGGGAGAGAGGCCTCCAGGTGACACTGGGAAGAGGACTCAGGGAACCAGAGCTGCAACGCCAAGCACGAGGGAAGATGCTCAGCTACTGAAAGTCAGATTGGCATCAAGTGCCACGCAGCAGACACTGTCATTCTCATTACAGGGCTGCGGGATGGCTACCTCCACCTTCACGGAGGGGATGCTGAGGCAAACTGGAGATGTGTCCTCCCCACACAGACCTGAACCCACGCGGGAGTGCACATCCTGGGGGTAAGCAAAGGCTTTTCAACAGGAGGAGACTTCGTATAGGAGAGATCATTTTCAGATCCTGAGTTCATTGCAGTCTTTTTCTAAAATCTCCCTGAGAACATGCCAGACATGAAAGAGCTGTCCTTTCCTTTGCTGCCTCCCCATTCCCAGTTGGAAAGCACGTCTTCCAGGTATGAATTTTTCTGTGAGCCTCGTCCAAGGTTGTAAAAACCTGGATTAACCATAAAGGAAGGACTTGGAATACTGCTGTTGAGAGAGTTCATGGCTCTGACAACTGCATAACAATGCTGTTGTGGGCTCCGGAGGGGAAGCTGCTGGAGGATCACCTCTGACTGTTGTTAATGTCAATGATTATGGAATTTTCCACACATAATGCAGAAAGATTTAAAATAATTGAGTGATGTTGCTATAACCAGACTCCTTCCATCTACTTGTTTATGGGAACAAGGTTTTCAGAAACTACATCTGTAACAGTGGAAAGTAGGAATAAAATGGATGTTGCATCTGATCTCATTGTAGCAGTAATGTCCATGAAAATATGACCCACTGGAAAAGATAAATAAGCCAGCCCCATTCATCTCATTAAGAGATTTATTTCCACTAATAACTGACTTTAGGTTTATTAATTACTTAAAATTAAAAAAACATTTTATGTGTTTTTAAAATTGGGTTCTAGTAAAAACCATAATAAAATAATTCTGAAATTTTTAAATACATGACTTATGGTCACATGAAATACTTATGTAACTTACAGTTACATAAAATAAGAATAACAAATTGCAATTTGTATTTAGAGTGTTCCTTGAAAAATATCATTGGGTTATCAGTAAAAGACTTTTAAGCACAAGTATATTATATAAAAATAATATTCTGTGAGGATGAAAATGGATTCAGAGAGAAAAAAGCAATGTAAAATTTCTGGCTATTAAAAAAGTTATTTTTAAAGGCTTAATTTAATATACTATGTAAATATCACTGGATATACTTAAGCTAATAATTTAATAAATTATTTAAATTTTTCAGGATTAAAATGGGCTGGAAATTAAATCCTTTACCACTGTCTGAATTTAGGATAATTTTTTAAATATCAACTCATCTTTAATGTTTCCAGGTCAATGTGTGGATCCTGATCTCAGTGCACTCAGCCTATGTTGAATTCTACAAAGGATAATGATCTTGTGTGTGTCACACACAGAGTCTTCAGAATCACTCTTTGATCATCTAATTCTCCCAGTCTTAACCCTTTCCACTCCAGTAAACATTCTTCTTGGTGGCTGATATTATACATTGCATATGTGACCAGGGCTGCATATTTGTATGAGGCACGGAGCAACATACCATGCAGAGGTCAATAACTCTGCTTTTCTAATTAGGATCCGGATTCTACATCTTCAGAGCTGGTTTTTGGACACTTCCAGTCTTTAACTTTTATGTGCCTCTTTTTTTAAAATTTTGAAATGGGCATAATCATAGCAGCTACTTCATCAGGCTGTTGTGAGGAATGAATACGTCAATACATGTGGAGCGTACAGCGGTGTGATTAACACACAGGGTCCTATTCTCAGTAACTTTTACATGGGGCTTATAGAGTTCCATCACTTTATAGACACCTCTGTAAGTCAGTGTCTATGCATGTTGTAAGACTCACTGAAACTTAGTGAACGTATGTTTTCACATTTTTTAGATTTGCTGATTTGACCTTCAATATATTTCCATGCAGAATACCTTTAATTTCATACAATGTAAGCGTTTTGTGTAGTGTTTCAATTTCACTTGAGTAAAAAGTTTATCTACCTTATTTTTCAAACTATTTTATTGTAACCAAAGACATATTGTCCATAAGAAATGTGAAGCCTCTTCACGACTGTGAAAGAATGACTTACTGTTTGTCTGTTTACGTTGGAATTTAAAAAGTTATCAGACTCCTTAGTGAGTGATCAGCACTCCCTTTTCCTTTGAATAGTGGTTTCTAATCTTGTGGTAAAGAAAGAACTGATTAGTTTCCTCACTGGATGTATGCAGGGAGTGAACAGAGGAATCAGTAGTCAGAAGCTCAGATTTAAATCTTCCGTTGGGTGTCAATGGCAGCCGCATACCTGTCTCCAACCTCCTTCACTTTCTCTGTGGCCGTCATAGTGTGTCCCTTGCTCTTGGCTAATTTCCCTGTCCTCGTTTTCTTTCTCTTTGTTCCCCAGTGTTACAGGCTAACCTGAGTGATTAAAGATTGAGCCTGCATGTTGTATGTGCACACACACCATGTCACCTGAGCCAAATTATCAGTCAGGAGGTCTCATCACTCATGGGACTTTTCAAGGGGCAGATATAATGTTTGGAGAGTCCAGTGCTTTCTGCTTTACTCACTGTCTGCAGAGCAAACTCGTGTAAAAATCTGTTTTGCTGTTGAAATATTGAAAAGGAAGGTATTGTGTAGCGATGATGACATCATATCAGAATGATTTATATCATCGTGCAATAATCCTTCTACCTAAAGCATTAGCATGTGCTTCATTTGACCATCTCATTTGAACTGGAGAGGGAAGCAAGATAAATATTAATGTTATAAAATGAGGAAATTACATGCTTAGGATCTTCATAGCTGTTTTGTGGTGGACATGGCCATGAAAGCAATGTGCTACTCAATTTAGAGGGCATTTTCCCATGCAGTGCCCGTCAGCATGACCAATCCAATGTGAGCATGCAAGGGGCTTATTAAAGCCCATTCCTCTTTCACTCAGGACGTGTTGCTGAGTGCCTGTGTCCAGGTGCTAATGGTCTGGATGCTATTTTTTTACCCTCCCACTTCAGGCTCCTAAACAGCTGCGACCACAGGCGCGTGCACCACCATGCTTGGCTAGTTTCTGTATTTTTGTGTAAAGAGCGAATCTTGCCATGTTGCCCAGGATTGTCTGTAGCTTCTGGGCTCAAGGGATCCTTCCGTCTTGGCTTTCCAAAGTGTTGGGATTACAGTAACAAGCCACACTGCCCGGCCAAGGGTCCTTTTTTAAAAATTAAATGTAAGAAGCAAGGTTATGCTCCTATATTTTATTGAAAGTTAATCTGGTGCAAGCTAATAAATACTTTCATTTCAAAGCAAAGCCTGGATGATCTTTATGTCTTTCTCTGAAAGATATTTAAACCCTCTGTGTTACTTCTTCCTAAGTGAACCAGATCTTCTTGTTATGAGGCTATTTTTGTTGGAGAAATTGATTCCAGTCTTTTTATTTATTTTTAACTTGTGGAGACCTTTAATTCATGTCCTCTCCTTTAATATGTGTAGGCTCCATGTCCAACATATTATTGAAAGACTTTGGCTATTGAATTTCTTTTTCTTATTAGTGTGACTTTCTGAAAGCTCAATATTTGGTATAGCATTATAAGCATTTACTCTTTAACAAGACCTATTATTCCAAATTTCCTCTAATTATGAAAGTTGTTTTAGTTGCCACATTTTATATATTTGATATGAATTGAATATTTTATATTATGCTATATTTCTAGTTATTAAAATTTAAATTATCTTACTTTTAATATTAAGTAAAATGCTATTATTTAAATATTGTTAATTTAAAATTTCTATATAAAATAAAATTAGTCAATTAAAAATAGTATTAATTTTCTTAAATTAGTTTCCAATTAACTCAAATAATAGACAGAGGCATCTTAATTGTAAAAGATTCAAGCAATATATAAAGTTATATGAAGACCTTCTTCACTCTTTTCATCTTTTTTTAATCTACTAATTTTCCCAGAAGTGTGAGGATTAATAGTTTCTTGTGTTCCTTTTGAGCCTTCTCCTGAATTGGTGCTAAATATATCACACACACACACACACACACACACACACACTAATACACTGATTTCTAAGAACCCTCATCTTTTATTTTTAGTGTAAAACATGGACTGTAAGGCCGACAGCCTTGCTAAGAGCCGGATGAACAACACCCACCCCTCTCTATGCTGATAACAGCTTATCAGGGAGAACACATTGCTCAGCATCTGGCTCCTCCATGCGGGCTCCCCTCGCCCACTTCTGCACTCTGCCCCCAGCTCTATATTCAGCACTAGACCATGCACCAAGCTGTGCATTTGAACCTCAGCACTAAACTGTGCACCCTCAGCACTAAACTATACAGCTGAACCCGCGAAAATTGAAGAAATCCCGCTAAGCCTTACCCAATGGCAGCCCACCCCAGGCATCCTAGGCCAGCCCCGCTCTAACCCCCATAAACCCCCTGCCCTGAGAAGTCAAGTGCGACTTCCCTGGCCCCCTTTCCCCAGGATCACAGAATCTCGCCCGGGAGAAAAATAAATTGGCAGCTGATTGTTCTTATACTGGCCTCAGTTTCCTCATTTTAAACTCGGCAGTAACCATTACATGGACTAAATCAGGATTCTCTCGCTATTTTTTATTTATTATTCTTTGCACCTAGTGGCCCTTATAAATATGGAGACTTGAGTTGTTCTCAGGTTTTAAAAATCGATTTCTGTAATTATTTTGACTTTTCATTGGCACTTCTCCCTTGGCCATTTCTAAGATTTTGGAGTATCCTTTGTGCTTCTAACTCTCAAACCCTTTCCATATTTGGATATTTTGACTAGTTTACTGGGAGAATCTTTTAAAAATAGTTCAACTAATTCACTTTCAGTAAAGTGTGTTTTACTTTTTAGATCACCCGTGAATTTTTTGACAACTGTATTTAAATAATTCTGAGATCACCAGGTATTTATTTGTGAGGTACATATCACCTCCTCTAATATCCTCGTAATTAGTGTTACTTGTTATATTTATTAATTAGTGTTCGTGCTTCTTTCAGTTGAGCTTGGTGTATTTTACTCCTGGCACAGTGTTTGATCAATGCTTGTGGATTTGTCTTTTCCTTTGAAAATGCGTGTCCATTTGGCTATTCTGTTTACAGGAGTCAGTCAGGGGTAGTAACTGCAAGTGAGGTGCTATTTGAGGGCAACTAGGATGGATTAGTTCCTTCTCTGATGCTAGCAGCTCCCTGGGCATGCTCCTCATTCTCTTGCTCAGGAAATCTCACTTCCTGCTTTCTCAGGGGCAAATGCTCTTCCTGACCTCAGCTCCGTAAGGGGAAAAAGATATAGGGGTCACTCGGGTCCAGGTGCTTCCACTGTCATTACCATATTAATCACCCCCAACAACTACCCCAGAGCAGATTTTATCTGTGGAGCCTTAACTCTGAGCTCCTCAGAAGCCATGCCTAGTCAATGGCATTTTTCCTAACTGTCCTTTGGATATCTTCTACGCTGTTTTCCCCATATGCTTCCTTTGTTGGCTGAATATGCTTTCTTTCTTTAAGGAATGCTGCCGTCCTCCTGCTATAGGTTGGATATTTATGTCTCTCCACAATTCAGACATGGGTGTCCTCGTCCCCATTGTGATGACATTTGGAAACAGGGCCTTTGAGTGAGGATGTTATGAGGCTGGAGACCTCACGGTGGGATTGGGGTCCTCCTAAGAAGAGCACGAGAGCAGACTTCCTCCCTGCTCCCCCTGCCACATGGGACACAACGAGGAGACATCACGTCTCACCCAGGAAGCAGCGTTCACCAGGCACCAGGTCTGCCAGCTATCTGGTCTTCTCATCCTACAGAAGGTTGAGAAATAAATGAGTGTTGTTTAAGCCACCCAGTCCGTGGTATTTTTTGTTATAGTAGCCTGAACCGATGTAGAGACCTTCTTACACTCTTTCCTGATTCTTTTCCCTGTTTTTTGTTTTAATTCTATTATTCATGAGAGGTAGGATAGAAGTGATTTGCTCACTCTGATTTGTTGGCTGTTTCTCCCCTGAATTTTCCACAGTAAGCACACGGCACATCACTGAGCTGTGCACTGTTTCTTAGTGAACTGGCTCACAGCAAAGTGGGGTGGAGACGCAGGCTGTGTCCTCTGCTCATGGTTCCCAGTTCTGTGCATTCTCTTCCACTCCAGAAGATTCAAGAATCTTAGAAATCACTTATGCTCACTTCTAAATGAGTAATTGAAGATTAACTAGTCTTTCCTGGGGGAGTTTACATTTTTAAAAGAATCTAAGTCATGTCTTAAAGCGATGCATGTGCTTACAAGCAATGTGGGGGAGTTACAGGCAGAGATGAAGGGCTGGGCGCTCACCCGCAACACTGTGGTTGTCTCCATGAGTGTTGAAGGTAAGGAACATTTCTGCTCATTTTCAGGCTTTGATTTACATGTTCTCCACAGGTTCTTTTGTCATAACAAAGAGGTCTTGAGTTATTTTTGCTCAGTCAAAGGGGATAAGTGTATCATTATTATATCTTAACATACTATTCATTATTAATTACATCTGGTGCTATTCTGGAAGGCCACAAAAGTCCAGAGATTGAATATTAGTTGAAAATTTGTTATTACACGATTTGAATAAGAAATATTTTCTTAAACTCACAAAGTATTATTATTATAAACATAATAAGCTTTTATATTTTAGAGTTTCTGAAAACACATAGTTTTTTTATTTCTTAATATTATTGATTATGCTAAAGATAACTTGGAAATCAGTTGGCCAAATGCCCTGATTTAATAGACAAGGAAATGAACTTAAAGAAATAAGCTAGGTGAAACACGCTCATTCAACTAGCCATTGGCTGCAAATGGAAAACAAATTCTTACCCTAGCCCCCAGGTCCTCATTCTTTCCCTCCTGACATGTGGCACGCAGAAGCATTGCCAGTGGAATATCTGTCCCTAATCAGGAATTATTCCAAAGTACAAACCTGAGTGTTAAGAAATTAAAGAAACTACTTTGTTTTCCATCAAATCTCTTTAATAAACTTTAAAAATAGCATTTCCAGTAACTTGTGCCTGATTTCTCTGGAACAGAAAGAAGGCAGAAAGTAAAACAGGAAATACACAGGTGGTCTTGAACTGATGGAATCATTTTAACAAATATTGTTTAACAAACAGTGAATAACACATCGTATTTTTACTGCATGCAGCTTATGTCTTATTTTTTACATTTTACTTAATGGCCCCTGACTTTTCTGATACTTTTTGTAAACAGAAAAAAATAATGGGGTATTATTCATAGAACTAGGTTACCCCTCACAGTCATTCCCACGAGTTATGTATTCATACTTAAATGTAACAGACATTTTCCAATCAGAAGTTGTAATGATATATCATGTGGGGACTCTTTCCTAAATGGTAATAAATTATTTAGAAACATGCTCACAGAGAGGAAGAGTTATGGTAACTCACTGGAGTTCCCTTGCTTCTTAGATATCATATGAAATTAATGTGATGACCCCAAATGTGAGTGTGGCTATGTGTATGTGTATGTGTGGTGTGCCAGTGTGCATTTGAGAACACAATTTATGCAATCTGGAAAATGTCAATCTTTCAGAATGATAAAGGACAGCACAATTTATGCAATCCGGAAAATGTCAGTCTTTCAAAATGATAAAAATGTTTAAATCGCATTAAAAAGTACTCAGCAATTTGACATAAAGTTAAACAAAACAGTAGAAATTATATTAACAATAGCTTAACTGAGTGCTTATTATATGCCCGGCACTTTTCAAAACTTTTTTTTAAAATTTAATGCATTCCATCCTTACACTACAGGATAGACATTTTCATTACTCCCGTATTAGATGGTCATGGAAACCTGCACACAGTCAAATGTCAGGGAGGTCATAAAGCTGAGGTGTCAACCAGCGCTATCTGACCTCGTCATTGGAGCCCTCAGCTGTCTCCAGGCTGATGCTCACAGGTAGCCTCACCCCCTTTTCTCTCCCAACCAGCAGCCAATATTGTTACCAGAAGCCCAGGAGTACTCAGGATTTTATGTACTTTAAGTTGACATGGCAGTGGTGGCGGATTTTTAAGTTTTTTTGTAGTGCATTTGAGATAATTTGAACAATCTACCTGGTTAATTCTTTTCCATCTGAGAGTTTCATCTTAATTTCTTTCTCTTTAATATATTCTTTCTTTGGTAAGAGCAAAATGACTAACATTTATTGTCCCATGTTCTAGAGTCTTGATTTTGTTTTCACTGTACTGAAATTATAAGGTATGAGTACACTGCATTAACTAATTTTAATTTGGACAATGTTTTATACATATATATATATATATTCTTAGTAAATACCTTATTAATTTAAATCAGCTTTTGGAAAGAACTTTGTCAAATCTGATATCAGTATCTATTTATCAATCAATAAAAAACGTTTTGCACCATTTCCTCAAGTGGATGCAATATTCTTAAAGTGTCAGTCACGGAGCAGGGACTTCCTTCGTTTTCTGGTGAGTCTGTCCTCACTGCCTCCCACACGCTCTGGCAGAGCAGACCTTCAATACATATCACAACGAATGAACCAATTGCCAGCATTTGCCTGCAACTATTTTATTATCTATGCACTTTATGACTTGACATAGATGATTTTAAATTCTGAGATATTTCCTTTTTGATGTTTTGTATTAAAAAACTAAGGGTATAGGTAGCAAATTGCCTCTGACTAGGATTGCTTCTTACACTTTTTTACAACATAAAATCGTGATGAGGATTCAAATTAGTATTTTTCAACTATCGATTATAGTACCTGGGACACGATAGGGTTTTAATAAATGGAGCTATTATTATCAAGAGGTTAAAAAAATCAATAAGACATGAAAACATCCTCATGTGAAGTACTGTGGATTAGGAGCCCTGCACTGCATTGGACGCAGCAGACTGAATTACAGACACTTCCCACCCACACCTCTGGATATACTCACTGCATTGGACGTGGCAGGCTGAATCTACACACACTTCCCGCCCACACCTCTGGTTATACTCACTGCATTGGACGTGGGAGGCTGAATCTACACACACTTCCCGCCCACACCTCTGGTTATACTGCTGGACTTTTGTTCTTGGGAAGCTCTAATAGTATAACCTACATGATGGGACCTCAGTGTGCATGTCATGAAAGCTGGAAATCTCTTTCTCATCCAGCAAGTCCCAGCTTAGGGAAGCCAGGTCAGGACTGTCCTTGACCATTTCTCTCCAATATGCTGTGTATCCTGCCTTCTCTATTGAGGGGCTGTGGGGACCCGATTATTCTCTAATCTTCCTTCCCTTACAGATCTACCAGTTTTCAGAAGTGTACAAGAATTTCTCTTCAGAGAAAACCCTTCCCTATCTTATATGCTGTGCTAAGGATGGTCCTGATCTCCTTACACCCCAGCATCTCTTAATTAGCTGTTGAATGGCCCATATACGACACCCACCCTTCTTCCTTTCTAGTCCCTTCTTCTCTCACTCTGCCATGACCTCATCACCCCTCCAGCATGCTGCCACTAGTGCCTGCTCGAGGACTCAACCCAAAGCACACTCTCTTTCAGTAGACTTTTTTTGTTGTTGGCATTCAATAATCAGTCAACTATTTTGTGTTGGAAACATGTTCTCCTCTCAGCTGCTGTGACACCCCGTTCTCTGACCCTGCCGCTAATTTGACTGTTTCACTTATTTTCGTTGTCTGTTACTCGTTCTTTATTGTGTTCCCAAATACCGGAGTTTTTTAGGCCTTAGTCCTGGGCTTTCTGCTCCACGAAGACGGAATCAATTCAGAATTTATACACAGAGGTGTCTTGAGAGGTAGCATGGGATTTCCTCTTTATTACTGTAAGTTTGGGAGTGAATTTGAGCTCCTTCCACCCCCCGCCCTGTACTTACTCTTTGGTTTTCTGCTTCTGTTAGAAGTCTGCTTCCACATCCATGAAAATAGACTTTCCTTTAGAAGAGCATGGCTGGAACATCCAAGCGTGTCTGCACTTGGCACCTCGGTCCCCACTATCATGTGTTTTTACATTTGGCTTTTGTGATCCCAAATTGGGAACATCCTTCTATTCCTGTTGTATTTTGTCACATCACTCACAGTCCAGAACTACAGTGAATGCAGGTCATTTTAAATCTCGAGTCCAACATCCAACAGAGTCCTTTTTCTCCATGCTTAGTTACATGGACGTTTGAAAACCATGACTTTGGTTTTATTAAAATTAAGGGGAAAGGACAAAGTGAAAGAAGGCTAGGAGAGAGTGCAGTGATGCTTCACCAGAGGCTTCATGTTGACCGATACTGAGGCTTTAAGACCTCCCAGAGAAAGCCATTCACAACAGTGACTAAAAACAGGTTTTATTTTGTTGCCATGACCACTTATCAGAGCCTGAATGTGATAAACATTTATTGGGCAGTTATGTACAAGGCATCTTTATAAGTGCTTTTATATGCATGAATCCCCTTAATCCTCAAAGCACATCTATGAGCAGGTGATAAAATTAATAATGACACACTTTTACAGATAAAGAACCTAGGGAGATTAAGCAACTTAACCAGGACCACAAGGTTAGTGACTAGCAGAACTGAAGTTTGAACCCAAGCAGTTTTAATCTAGATCTTGAATGCTTAACAAATGTGGCCCATTGCATAGTTGCTGTAGAATATTCAGAAGTTTATTTTCTTTAAATGCAGCCAAAAAATTATTTTTTTGGAAATGAGTAACCACTTATTCAACTAGGGCAATTTAATTAAGTTTTCAAATAATTTAAACCGAAAAATGATTATTGTTTATTTAGACCATTTAGAAAGAAATGACCTTTCAAATGTCACAAAAGTAACTTCTATGCCTCTGAATATTTTCAGAGTAATATTTTTTTGAATGAATAATATTGAAGCTTTTTCTAAATTTAACGCTTCTCTTAAATTTGGTCAATTTTTTTTTGTTTTTCTGGCACACACATACCTTGGCTCTCAATTGCCATGTCTTAAATGTTGCTTTGTACCTGGTCTGGTTTTCTATTTTGAGGGCAGTGCTGTCTGGGGATGTGAGGCTCGTCGGCTGTAGGGTGCTCTTGCAGTGGTTTTCTATGGCAATAGATCATTTAAGTGATGCTATTCCCAGCGCAGCTGTTCAGCGATTAAGTTTTATAATCCAGCCACTTTCTGTTGACACTGCTTAAACATGCTGAACTGTTCTGGAAACTACATTAACTTTTTTCAGAAGGCTAGATACTGTGTAATGTTCAGAATCGGAATTTCCTAAGGAGTCCTCTCAAACCCTGAAAAAGCAATTTTACTCCAGATGTGTTCTATTTCTAAGAAATAGGTTTAGATCCCTGGAGAAGTGACTCGATTAATGTTAATTGATGATGATGATGATTGTACAAGAGCTATAAATCCGTCTGCTATCTCTGTAACTATTACAAGTATTCTCTTCACTCCTGACCTGACTAAAATTTTTTTCAAATATTTGACTGAATCTTAGCAAATGTAAGTTGTATATTTACATTAATTTTAATATGTACTTTGTTTCTCTCGGTTTTGAATTTTCATTAGTATGTGTGATAATACCAAACTATGTTTTAATATTGTCAGAAGTAGATCTGCTTCTATATCACTTTGTTATATTTCAGTTGAAAAAAATCACCTTATATTTTCAAGTAAAGCAAGAGATATTTATGAACAAATGGAAAATATAAAGAAAAAAGATAATTACTTCTAACACCACCATTCAGATACAAATACTACCAACATTTTAGTGTATCTCCTTCAAGTATTTTTCTGTCAATGACTTTCTCTTATTTTTACAAAAGAACAGTGTCACTGATTTTGTGTTTGGTCATAGTTCAGTCATGCTGAACCGACTAAGAGTCCGTGTGTGCATCACGGCACACTGCTGGCAGCACTACTTGTAATTGATCCATCTATGTTTGGCCATAATTTATTTATCTATTGCTCTATCAGAGGACATTTAGATTCTTTCAAATGTTTGCTGTTGTTACAATAATTTCTTTACAGATAAATGTTTGAAAATTCCTGGTTCTAAGAAGGTGGAATGCTAGTTCTAAGAGTTTGCAAAGGTTTAAGGTTCTGCCAAACTGCCTTGTAGAAGAAAGAGTTATTTAATTTAAATGTTTGACCACAGTCTACAAGCGGTGCTAGACTGAGTTAAAACGTCCAAGTGCTCACATAAATCACGTATCTCAGCGTAACATGCCTAACAGGGAGGGGGGTTAAGTGAATTTCCCAACATTTGGCATATTCATCATGACCAGGTTTGTGGTCATAGGTTGCAGGACTGCTCTAATGACAGACTCAGAAGCAAACAGGAAACAAATCTACGTGAGAAATGCTATTGCTTTCTCATCAATAAAACAATCCAACCGACTTTTCAGATGGCAGACTCCATGCAGTATCACTTCTAATAATCTCATGTTCGACGAGCATTGCTGGCAGCATTAAAACAATGAGTTGCTCCTTTGCTGTATGTCAGGTGCTATTCTAAGTGCCTTAAATACACTATCTCATACTCTGAATGCGAATTTGCTATGAAGTGAAACATCCAGGTCATGTTCTAAATTAACTAATTATAATAATAAAATATAGTTAGTCTGGTTTTCCAGGATTTACCAAAATGTAGGTTCCCCCAAAATGTTACTTCCCACACATGTTGTTTCTGCCTATTGCATAGCATTCAAGTCACTAGAACATGAGCCACAGGCACCTTTTTATTCCTTCACTCCGTTTTCCATGGTTACAGCTTATTTAACTTATTTTGTACTAAACATTTTCATATTATTATCACATAGATTGACCTTATGTTTCTTACTTAATAATATAAAATCCAAACATTCTAAAGAAAGACTAAACATCCATTTTTACGTACAACATTAAGCTCAGTGACTTAGTTAAAACTCGGCATATCACAATCAAGTTTCAAACTAGTTTCTTAATTTTTAAAACAAGTGAAGAAAACCATCATGCTATACAACTGAAGAAAAATAATATGATTATTTTGATACTTCACACTAAAATTAACAAAGTTTTACTTCTTTTCATTTTTTAATAGCTCCGCTTGACCTCTGATTAGAAATACAATTTTGTTTTCTTTATATGCTAATCAGTATCTGACAGTCTTTTGTAAATATTCTTGACTTTTTCCTGAGCAAACTCTCAATTTTCATTAAACCCAGCTTCATCTCTTGTGTGTCTCCCCTAGAGCAGCTGAGCCATCAGTGAGCTCCACGGGCCAGCACTCCATCCTTCCCCATCCTTTCTCGTCTCATCTGTCAGGGCACGGCACTCACATCCATCTCTGCTTCCCTGCATCTTCCAGCGACTTCTCATGAAACCTCTGGGCTTCTGTCTGAGAATAATCACGTGCTCCTGGGCCGTTCACCTCCCCTTCCCAAGGACTTTACTCCTGCTACTGGCGGCCCTAACTCTTGCCCCATCCATCTGCCCTTCTAAATTTTAATTCCTTTTACATGATGTAGCATCTCCCGTCTTAGAAAACCATCTTCGCCTCACCCCGAAACGCAGTGGAACTTCTGGAAAGAGATCTTTCCAGTTCCTGTCTCTACTTCTTTTTTTCACGTTTTTTCTTCTTGATTGCAGGGGAATCTAGGCTGCCAAATCCAGTGGTCACCTTTTGTTTAAGTGCCTGCTGTTCACCCCATTCATAGGGAGGGATTCTTGTCCTAGGGCCACAGGATTGCTGAACACAAATCACCTGTCACTGAACAGGTGAGGTTGACATCAGGTTATTAACCACCTGCATTCACAGCCCTGGGGAACGCCATGCACTGTGGTGGCACCCAAGGGCTGTGCTGAGGGCCAGAATGAACTACCTGAGGCCATGGGAGGAGGCTTTGGAGTATCCGCGGGTGCAGTGTCCTCAGGTTCCCATGGGAGGATGTCATGGGCAAGGAGAAGAAACACACTACTCAGGGATACGCAGGAACTATGCCTGGTTGTTCCATCAAATTGGCTGTTTGATGAGAGGACCTTGTTCATGGGCATGAGTGTGGAGGGGATTCAAATAAATAAAATTAGAGATAGAAAAGGAGACATTACCCCTAGTATGACAAAAATACAAAAGATCTTCAGAGACTATTATGAGCAACTCTACGTTAACAAACTGAAAAACCTAGAGAAAGGAGATAAATTCTTGTACGCATACTACATATCAAGATAAAATTATGAAGAAATAGCAAATCTGCACAGTACAATAACAAATTTTAAAAAAGAATGAATTATAAAAAATGTCCCAACAAAAGCCCAGGATCTGATGGCTTCACTGATGAATTTTATGAAATATTTAAAAAGTTAACACTACTTCTTCAAAAACAATCCAGAAAACGTAAGAGACTATTTCCAAACACAGTTTTCAAGGATCCCGATACCAAAACCAGACAAGGATAATGCAACAACAGCAAGGAAAACTACAGACCAATATCTTTTATGAAGATCTAGGCAAAAATTCTCAACCTGATACTATCAAATCATGTTCAGTAATACATTTAAAAGAGCACTCATTATGATCAAGGATTCACACAAGGATACAAGACTAGTTCAACATACATAAATCAATGACTGTTACACATCACATTAATAAAAAGAAAGACAAAAACCATATGATCATTTCAATAGATGCAGAAAAGTCTTGGGCAAAATTCAATATTTCTTCATAATTAAAAAAACTCCTAAAAAGTTATGTATAGATAGAATGTAATTCAACACAAAAAAGGACATATAATATGAGAGGCTCACAGCTAACGACATACTAAATGGGAAAAAGTTGAAGGCATTCTCTTTTACTATTTGAAAAACAAATCAGGAAAACAATTTTGTAAAAAATAAGATATCTAGAAATAGACTTAACCAATAATCAATAATCAATTCAAAATGGATTAAAGACTTAAATGTAAAACCTAGAACTATAGAACTACAAGAAGAAAACACAGGGGAAATGCCTGACAACACTGGAATGGGCAAGGAGCTTTTAGATAATATCTCAAACACACAGGCAACAAAAGCAAAAACAGACAAATGAGATTTCAACAAATTAATAAGATTTGCACAGCAAAAGTAATAATTAACAGAGTGCAGAGACAACCTACAGAATGGAAAAAAATATTTGAAAACTATGCATCCAACAAGTTGTTAATATTCAAAATATATAAGAAACAACTCAGCACCAAAACAAACCAAAAACAAAATTTAAAAATAGGCAAAGATCTTAATAGACATTTTTCAAAACAAGACATACAAATGTCCAACAGATATATGAAAAATGCAAATATTCAACATTATGAATCAGCATATAAATGCAAATCAAAACCCTAATGAGACACCACCTCGCTAATGAGAATGGCTATTATCAGAAAGACAGAAGAAATGTGTGTTGATGAGGATGTGGAGAAAAGGGAACCCTTATACACTACTGTTTGAAATGTTCATTAGTACAGCTATTATGAAAAACAGTATGGAATTTTCTCAGAAAAATTAAAAATAGAACTACCATTGGATTTTGCAGTCTCACTGCTGGCTGTATGTGTAAGGAAATTAAATCAGGACATCAAGACATAGCTGCAATTTCATGTTTACTGCATCATAATTTACATAGCCAACGCTTGGAATTAACCTGAATGCCTCAAAAGAGATGAGGAAAATGTAATTTATCTATGCAACGTAATACTATTCTGCTGTAAAAAAGAATAACAGCCTTTCATCTGAGATAAAATGGATGAACTTGTAGACATTGTGTTAAGTAAAATAAGCAAGGCACAAAATGATGAATACCACAAGATCTCACTAATATACAGACTTTAAGAAAAATTATTTTATAGAAGTAGAGAGTGTAACAGTAATTATTAGTAACTGAAGAGGAAACAGGAAAGGGAAGGATGGGGAGAATTTGGTTAAGGGAAACAACGCTAGAATTAGATAGGAAGAATAAGTTTTGATGTTTTATTGCAAAGTAGGATTACTGTGGTTAACAATAAGATAATATATATTACATAACAGCTAAAGAGAGGTTTTTGTATGTTTTCACCACAAAGAAATGAATGCATGAATTAAAGTATGGATCTACTAACTACCATGATGTGATTATTGCATTTGTGTATGGAAACAAGTTGTAACTCTACTATGGTTTGAATATTTTCCCCTCCAAAAATCAGGCTGAAATTTTATCCCTAATTTAATGTGGCAGTATTGAGAAGTGGGACCTTTAAGGTGTTATTACATCATTAAGTTTCTGTCCTTCTATATGGATAATCCATTGATCTATTAATCATTAATCCATGAATGAATTAATAGATTAACTGGTTGTTCCTGGGGAGAAAACTGGTGGCTTTATAAGAAAAGGGAAAGAGACTTCAGCTAGTACACTCAGCCCCTTCACTATGTGATGCTCTTTGCTTCCTGGGTACTCTGCAGATTGTCCCCATCAGCAAGAAGGCCCTCACTAGACGCAGTCCTCTGACCTTGAACTTCCCAAGCTCTATAATTATAAGAAATAAATTTGGTTTCTAAAAACTAAATCACTGTTTAGATATTCAGTTATAAGCAACAGAAATTAAATACAATCCCCAAAATATGTACAATTATAATGTGTAAACTAATATATATATTTTTAAAAAGCTAAGTGCCACTCAGCATAGATATGAAAGATTTTCCTTTATTTTCAACTTGTATTTAGATTCACGGGGTCCACGTGTAAGTTTTTCACCTGGGTAAATTGTGTGATGTTGAGATTTCGAGTATGAGTCCCATCACCATCACCCAGGTACTGAGCATAGTACCCCAAAGTTAGTTTTTTGACCATTAGCCCCTTCCTCCCTTACTCCTTAATAATCCCCAGTATTTACTGCTACCATCTTTATGTCCATGAATATCTAATGTGTAGCTCTCACTTATAAATGAGAACATGAATTATTTCACTTTTCTGTTCCTGCATTAATTCATTTAGGATAACAGCCTTCAGCTGCATCCATGCTGCTGCAAAGGATATAAAATTTTTTTAATAGCTGTGAAACATTCCATGGTGTATATATATCACATTCTTTTTGTCCAGTCTGTTACTGATGAGCACCTAGGTTGATTCCATGTCTTTGATACTGTGAATAGTGCTATGACGAACAGGCAAGTATATGTGTCTTTTTCATGGAATGACTTGTTTTCTTTTGAATATATACCCAGTAATGGGATTGCTGGGTCAAATGGTAGTTACAAGTTCTTTGAGAAATCTCCAAACTGCTTTCCATAGTGCTTGAACTAACTTATATTCCCACCACAGTATATAAGCACTCCCTTTTCTCTATAGCTTCACCAGCATCTGTTATTTTTTGACTGCAGCCATTCTGATGGGTGTTTAGATGGTATGTCATTGTGGTTTTTATTTATATTTTTCTGATGATTAGTAATGTGGAACATTTTTTCTTAGGATTGTTGGCCACTTGTATGTGTCTTCTTTTGAGAAGTATCTGGTCATGTCTTTCAGCCATTTTTAATGAGGCTATTATTGTTTTTTATTGTTTTGTTGTTACTTCCTTGTAGATTCTGGATATTAGACCTTTACATAATTAGATGTGCATAGTTTGTGAATGTGTTCTCCAATTCTGTAGGTTGTCTGTTTACTCTGTTGTTTCTTTTTCTGTGCTAAAGTATGCAGAAATATGTCCCACTTGTCAATTTTTTTTGCTAATATTGTTGTAATTTTTTTTAGGACTGAGTCATACACTATTTCCCAAGGCTGATGTCCAGAATGGAGCTTTCTGGGTTTTCTCCTAGTATTTTTATAGTTTGAGGTCTTACATTTAAATCTTTAATTCATCTTCAGTTAATTTTTGTATCTGGTGACAAGTAGGGGTCCAGTTTCATTCTTCTGTGTATCATTAGCCAACTATCCCAGCAACATATTGAATATGAAGTCTTCTCCTCCTTGCTTATTTTTGTTGACTATAGACAATCAGATGGCTGTGAGTGTATGGCTTTATTTATGGGTTCTCTACTCAGTTTCTTTGGTCTATGTATCTGTTTTTGTCCCAGTACCACGTTGTTTTGATTAGTGCAGCCTTCAGTATAGTTTGAAGTCAAATGATGTTATGCCTCCAGCTTTGTTCTTTTGGCCTAAAATTGCTTTCGCTATTTGCACTCTGTTTTCATTCCATATGAATTTTAGAATCATTTATTTTAGTCCTGTGAAAAAGTATATTGGTAGTTTGATAGAAATAGCATCAAATCTGTAAATTGCTCTGGGCAGTATGGCCATTTTAATGATATTGAGTCTTCCAATCCATGAGCATGAAATGCTTTTTATTTTTGATTTTTGTCATCCATAATTTCTTTTAGAAGTGTTTTGTGGTTCTCTTTGTAGCACTCTTTCATCTCCTTGTTTAGATGTGTTCCTAGGTTTTTAAATTTTTTGTTGCTATTGCAAATGGGATAACAGTCTTTATTTGTCTCTCTGCTTAAATGTACTGGTGTATAGAAATGATACTGATTTCTGTACATTGATCTCGTATTCTGAAACTATACTGAAATCATTTACCAAGTCCAGGAGCCTTTTGATAAAGTCTTTAGGGCTTTCTATGTGTGGAATCATATTGTCCATAAAGAGAGACAGCTCGACTTCCACTTTTCCTATTTGGATTTCTTTATTTTTTTATCTTGCCTGATTGTTCTGGCTAACACTTCAAGTACCATGTTAAACAGGAGTGGTGAGAGTGAGCATCCTTACCTTGTACCAGTTCTCAAGGGGAATGCTTCCAGTTTTTGCCCATTTAGTATGATGTTGGCTGTGGGTTTGTCATAGATGGTTCTTCTTATTTTGATGTATATTACTTCAATGCCTAGTTTCTTGAGGGTTTTTATGATGAAGGGATATTAGATTTTGTCCAAAGCTATTTTCATGTCAATTGATATGATCATATGGTTTTTGGTTTTAATTCTGCTTATATGCCAAATCACATTTATTAATTTGCATATGTTTAATTTCTAAAATAAGAAAAAAAGCCCTAGTGAGGGATCAAGTCATGAAGGGCTCTTTACATCAAACTAAGAGTCTAGTAATTTCCTGAAAGCCAAATGAGCCAGTTAAGACATTATTCAAGGAAGGGACAGGATAAAGCTTGCCTACAGGAACACATCATTGGTTAGAGGCAGAATGAACAGAAATGATATTTTTTCCTTTGGAAAATAAGAGACAAGAATATTTTGATGTTAATGAGTTGAAAATACCAAAGGGAGCATTAAAAAATAAATTAAAAATTTAGGATAATATTCCAGTAGTTGATATGGAGGTCGAAGAGCACAAATGGCATCAGGATTAAGTTTGAGCCAAATGGGCAATCTTAAGGCAGTCCTAAACACTGATAGGTATGCAGATTCTTGTTTCTCTGCAAAGAGCCAGCCATCAACTGTGTTGATTATATGGGGTTCAAGAGAAAGAGCTTAGGCTGCCAGGGATAGACTTGTGTGTGTTGAAACTAACTTATAGGAGCCACTGTTCTTTAAAAGTTTTGGAAGTGACAATGACCATGTACACCTATTAACAGCAAGGTAGAATAGATGTATCCGACCACACATGATTGCAGTCATGAACATATTGCATCCTCAGACGATTTTAATATGAATGATCGAAATAAAAGTTTCAAAGAATCTGAAAAAAAAAGTTTTGGAAGTTGTTTAATTCAATTATTTTCAGATTTAGTATGTCACGATTGTATAAACTCACATTAGCAACTTAGAAATTCACAGTAACAATAAAAAACATATATTCCTCTGTGGCTTGGAAAAGCTTAAATCACATGATAAAGCCTAAAATCTAGGATATACAATGTGGCTATAAAACTGTGGGAGTGGTCTTCATCACACTCTTACATCAAAAATACTAAAAATGTTAATGGAAAATATTGTGGTTTAGCAATTTGAGTCACTTTTTTCTTCTTCCAACTTTTCTATTTTTTTCTGAAGTTTAAACAATATGTATTTTCCTAACTATAAATAATATAGTTAGGAAAATATAGTATTTAAATACATACCTTTGTAATTCTGAATAAAAGATCAAGAAAGTAGATATAATTTGTATAGGAATACAAAAGGTTTTGGAGGGAGTTTTGGGTTTTCTTACCTTGATCAGAGTAAACTTGAGAAAATGACTTTTCTTTCTTCTTTATAATTGTAAATTTAGTATGAGAATTTTAGTAGATAACAAAAGAAAAAAGATAGAAGATATTGAGAAATGGTTAAGAATTGATATTACAGTTTCAAAATTGTCAGTTGAAATGATGATAAAAAATAGTAACAAAAACAAATGAAATTACAGCTGACATTGAGCCTTAGCATGTCCCAGGTAATATTGCAGGTACCTTACAATAAGTATGTTATTGGTTGATATATAATGATAATGAAAGAGGAAATTAAGATAATAAGGGTCATGTTTTAGAGCCCAATTAGAAGCCTCACAAAAATCCACCATTATTTCTACAACTCACTGGCTTCTCTCTCAAGCATGCTTTCTTCTGTGCTCACGCTCTTTTGACAGTAACTTCATTTTTTCCTCTCTTTTTTTTTTAACCTACAACTTAGAGTTATTTTTGACCTCCTTTTTTGTTCTCCTTTTAGCATCTAATTCCTTTAATCAGTCTACTGGTCTATTAGTTTTATCTTTGCAAGATTCACCCTTGCAGATTACAATTAAAATTTAAAGAGCAGTGCAGGTGCTGTTCTCAAAGACTGTCTTAAATCTGAGAGAGGAAGGAGACAAAAGAAACAATGTAATTTCTGCTAGAGGACAGCCATTGCACTGTTTTATATACTTACCTCTTCTTAATGATTTTACATAAGGGAGACTGTAGATTTCATTTAACTTAAAAAAAAAAGAAAGAAATCTGTCCTCATATAGATTATGGTTTAAGCTGTCTGAGGTCACATAGCTCCTAAGTCATAGATGCAAGATACAGTCCAGGGTACATGTGATTCCTACTGCATAGTGTAGACTCACCAGTATTCTAGACTGTCAAATTATTGACTATATGATATACAATTAGTTGCACTGATTTGTCTTAAAATGCTAATTCAATGTCACAATCCATTTAAAAAATAAAATTGTTTTATAGTTATTTTGTTTATGAAAATGATTGATCTGTGTTAGACTAAGATTACCAGACAAAATATAAAACACTGGTTAAATCTGAATTTCATATAAGTAAGGCATAATTCTTTGGAATAGTATGTCCCATGTAGTATTTGGGATATAATTGTACTACAAAAGACTGATTAGTTGTTTATCTGAAACTCATCTGAAGTATGTCTCAAATATTGCATGCTTATACAAAAAATTACTTGTTTATCTGAAATATGAATTTAACGGGGTGTCCTATGCTTTTATTTGCTGAATTGGGCAACTCTGTTTAGGCAGCAGTGTTGTATAATTCTTATTTTTTGCTTTCTCAGCTGAAAAATTGGAATGTTAATAGTGACAGACAGTAGGAGCATGTGCTAGTGACTTATAAACCACTACAAATATCAAACAATAAAATGTTGTAAAAATGAGATTGTCAGCCGGGCACGGTGGCTCACACCTGTAATCCCAGCACTTAGGGAGGCCGAGGTGGGCAGATCACCTGAAGTCAGGAGTTCAAGACCAGCCTGACCAACATGGTAAAACCCTGTCTCTAAAAAAAAGTAAAAAAAAATGAGATTGTCGGCTTTTATTTCTTGAGAAGTATGCATTGTCCTTTTGCCATCCTCAGCAGTTAACAAAACAGTTGCATTAGCAGACAAGTGCTATTTTAATTATGAAAGCAAGTCTTCTATTGAGTAAGGATTTATTAGAAATATTTCAACACACGATGAGCTCATGCAGCGTTTACCAGGGAAAAGTTTCTGGCTACTGCACCCAATCTTAATGTATTATTGTAGAAGAAGAAATGCGTTTCTTATATTTTTCTCTAAGTGAGAGATTGCCTCTTTTCCCACAAAAGCAATGTTCTTTAAATTTTATTCTTTGCATCCATATGCTATACTATTAGAACTATTTTCATGTTATTTGGTCAAATGCATAAGGTGAGAAACATTTATTTTTGACCACTTATTCTGAATATATATCTGATGAAATGTTTCTGTTTCTTATAATCTGGGAAACAGCATAACGGGGCTTGCTGCGAAATGATAAGTGAGTTACTAGCAGCCTGCGTGTGCAAAACGATGTCGGTGGTCCTCCACAGGAGTTGCTTAGTGGAGGGGATGAAAATACGGTCAAATGCAGGAAGCTGCTGGATCCTGGAGATGAAAATGCAGTCTACTGTGTGACCCGTAGGCCTGCGTTAGAGTACCTGCTAGTGTGTTTTTCAGTTTGGGCTTCAGAATGTTTGTGGTGGGAATTCAGGGGAAGGAGTGAGCAAAAAAGTGGCTTCTGTGCTGTATGTCCAATCACTGTAATAATCTACAAGAAATTTGATCCATTTCCACCCTTTAAAACACACAGTTTGCAGTTTATTTGCATAGCAAAAGATGTTTGTTAAATGAATGGATGGTGCTGTGACTCTTGATGGGCGTTGCCTGATAATGTTAGATTTTCAACGATGCAATAACTGTTGAGCAGATCAGCACCTCCCACTCACTTCCTGAGCTACTGGTCGTCCCTGTAAGGCGTCTCTGATTGTACTGCCTTTTTTTCTCAGGCTAAACTTCAATCTAGAAACGAAAAATGTTGACATAGCCCAGATATAAAATTTAAAACAAAAGAAAAAAAATTGTGAGTAATAAACTCTTTAAGACCTTCCAGCACAGTCAAATAGACTTCCTTGGTACAGGAAGTTAGCTACCTTCTAAATTCAAGCATTTTTCTTCTAGATAATAGGCAACTTGAGAGACGTCCATTTAACATGTTATGCTCCAACCCTACTAATGAAGCCTCCATTCCTGCTTCCTTTTAAAAATATTACTACATGAAGTATCCTTCACGTGCTCTGAATTTAGCACTGTTAACTCAGTGGGAAAGTTTGTAGCCAAAATGAAAAAGGGCAAGAAAAATTAGGTGCACATTAGATCCTGAAGGGATCCAAGTTTAATCCCAGGCACCTAATAAAACCTATAATAGAAAAACTGAGCTATACCATAAATTTCTTACAGGATTCATCATCCAAATAAGATTTTTTTTCTGCCTTTGCTTCATTCCCGTGCTGACTGTTTTGGTTCAGAGAGAGATTGTGTCTACTCTAATAGATTTATAGCACAGTAATATAAATTGATGCTCTAATGATTCCTATCTTTCATTTTGGATTTATGTGTTAGCTCCAACTTCTTAAAGTAATTTTTTCTCCTGTGAGACATATGATCATTGCTAAACTATCTGAGAGATCTGGGGACACCAACAATCTCCCGTAATGAACAGCAAGGGCCCAGATGCCAGATGAAACAGTTCTTTCTGTGAAGACGTTACAGCTACAGGCCAGAGCCACATCTTTGCTTTTACATCATAGACCGCTTATGTCGAGATAAAATAGAGGACACAATGAATCTGTTTCTAATAACCAAAGGGGTAAAGAGTCTGTTTTTAATAAGCATAGTTTTAGAATAAAGCAGGAGCCAGAGAAAATGCCAACTGAAATTCTAATTATGACAAAACCTCCTTTTAAGAGAAGATGTATTGGATCATTTGCAAGCAAGTTTTGTACATATTAAAGTTTTAAAACTGTCCAAATTCCACGAGAGAGACTTGAACTCCTCAAACACTCACGATTGACTTGCAACCTGGCAGCTCTGAACTTGAAAGTGTGCTAGCTTTCAGGTGCAAGTTGAAAATTCAAAATACAGTTTGAAAAATAGGAGGTGTGTTTACAGTAAACAGGTGGGTTCTGTTGAAAAGAGAATTGCTGTGGACTCTTTTATGACCACGCTGATACTGTGACATATTAAGTGGAACTTGTCACTTTCCCATCTGGTGTCCACACTGCTGGAGGCGGGACCCATTTAGAGAGTGGTGAGCACCAGCAGCTGCTCAATGTCTCATTAATAACCCAATCATGGCTTCGTTCTGCTTTATTACATCCGATGTATGAGGATTGGCTCACTGTTCTCCTAGGCGATTGTCCACAGAATGTGGATTTTAAGGAACTTGCTACTCAATGTGGTCTTTCAAAGATTAAAACTCAGTGTTAATAAAAAAAGTTGTGCAGTTCATATCCAGTTGATATTTGTTGGTTCTACTTTATCTAAACAACTATGTTTGATAAAAAAGCCCTTTCCTGTAAAGTGTAATGCCTATTTGTCTCAGAGCAGCTCTGTGGACTTGCTTTAATCTCCCCTGGACACATTAATCCATGAGTTTTTATCTCTCAAAGAAGCAGTTTTGGAAGAATGCTCTGTTTTCTGCACACATTACTAAACTCATTTACTTACTGCTGTATTACGTTCATGATTCACAGATAAAATAAGAACATTAAAAGCAGGGTAGTATTGACTAGGTTTTTTAAATCTGCTTTTCCCCATGAGATGTTTGATGTTTCATCAGATGAGATAGTAAGAGAAAAGTAAAAGAACATGTTCCCTGCCATATATATCAAAGGATTCTATTTAACTTTGAGTAGTTTGTAAATCCCAACAGTGTTTTGCTCTGAATCAAACGTCTTGTAATTATAAGGTTGGCAGTTGAGATTACTTTTTTCTCTGCTCTGGGACTGGATTATGTTCAAATCATTGTTTAGATTAAATGACAGTCAGTACATGTGATTTGTCTGTGAATTCCTGACTGTTAGGACATGTTGACTTTTCTTGGCAGAACATTCTCTTCTGTCTTCGTGTCACTGGCTGATAAAACACATAAAACCACCACGTGTGATCATATCTCTGAGTTTCCAATATGTTTGGTAGCAGAAGGATTCCAGTCCCTGTACATTTTCAAAACTCATGGTACATAGAAGGCAGAGACAGGTACATCCATCAGCAGGAAGAGATTCAGGGACTCTCGAGGCGGGCTGGTCTCCAACTTGCTCAGAAATTAAATAGCTGAAGTTATTCTGAGTAGCCTCTCAAGGTCACCCAGGAGTCCTTTTCCATCATTCCCTTTATGTATAACTGTCAAGACGCAACATGTATCTAGGAAAGACAGACATTTTGCTGGAGTACAGAAACGCCTTTGATTCTTTCCAGAAGCTACGAGACTACACAATTTATTATCAAACTAATTTAACTGGTATGTTCAGTTTAATAAAGCAGAATGAGATGTTGAACGTCAATATAGCTTGCTGAATTCTGAACAGAAAGAAGCAAGCAAGGTGTCTGAGATGCTAGATTTGAACATTGAAAGGCCTTTGAGTGCTGAGGGGAACACACGAAGGAAGAACTGCCACAGTCTGTGATTCCAGCATTGATTCCCTAACAAGCAAGAAACTGAAGCGTGTCCGTAACAGGCCGCCTCTATGGATAATGAGCTTTGCTTCATTATTCTTCAACACAAAATTGTTTAGCTAGTGGCATTATAACCCACCTACCAGAATTAGTTTCTTCCTGTGTTTGATAGACTATGATTCAGCCTAAGTAGCATGTACATCTCTAAAAGATTCTTAAGACTGAGTCATTACATCAGCACAACTACTACATTTATATTTCATAATAGTTGTTTTATGATAACAAAAATTATCATGTTTTCTTCTTTTCATTTTAAAGTGCATTTATTATACTGGCTTTTTTTCTTTGATAATCTTTCTCCACATTTTTTATGTTTTGAAATGAGTACTGAAGAAGTTGGAGGGAAGATTGTATTTTAATTTCTTTTCAAGTTTAAGTTCGTAACAGTGAAATGATAAAGAAAAGATTGAAATTAAATAACAGTTTACATGGAAGATGTCAACACAATTTGGCTATCTGGCCTTGGATTTTGATTTTTTAAACAAAAGGACAGATTGACGACTAGAGACATTTTGTTGTGAAATTCGCTTTGTATAAATGTATACCGACTATACAGAAAGAGGAACAATTGGTAGGACGGTGCCTAGTGACTTTCAGGAGGTCATTGCCCATGATAATCTAGTCTCAGAGAATGTGAAAAGCTGTTAAATTTTAACAAAAGGAAATGAACATGATACATCAGGTAACAGCAATACATGTTGAGATGACCGTCATGGTGAGGAACTCTATGATCCTGTTTCAAAAGAATCTGCTGTCCCAGGAGCACAGGGTGGCAGATTCAAATACATGCAGGGCCCCATGAGCAGGTTCTGAATGGGAGATCCTGGTGGGAGAGAGCCAAGGGGGCATTGTGGTGAGATGGCCTCGTTTGGTGGGGGAGAAGCTTCATGCTTGTCTCACGTAATTCATAGCACAGAGAAAATATGCCTGTCATTGACCTCAGATTTTCAGACACCTGCAAATCTTACGCTGTAAAGCTGAGTGCCCGAGAAAGGTCCGCCCTACCTTTGTGACAACTTCATGCCTTTATTTGTGAAAATGAGAAGGGGTACTTCCCGTTAAAGTATAAACGTTCACTACACGTAGTCTTTGGCATCTGCGTAAGTGAGGAAGGACATGTTTAGACACATCACTTAGACCAGAAGTTCTAAGAAATTAAGAGTCCCACGGTCAGTCAGCTACAGGGAAATGAGAGGCTTTTCAAAAGCGTAATATTAGCAGTTCAGTCGAAGACGCCAGTGATGAAGAAAGAGATAAAATCATGTAAAAACGCCAAAGTGGCTGCATTGAGCATTTCCCATTCAGTCAGATTTAACTTCTTACATGAAGGTGAGTGTGAACCAGACGATGAAAAGATGTGAAACAACGGTCAGAATGTCTAAGGGCGTCTGGAACCCGGATGCTGTGAAAAGAGCTGAAGATCCATTGTGAACTACGGTAAGAATAATATCAGGGCTTATTCAGGTCTGTTCCCATAGAAACTGCTGGTCTACTGTACCTTGCAGTATTGTTTATGGGAGAAAGACATTGTGCACTAATATTGTAAAAACAAACAAGTGTATTACAGGATGTGTTGGGGTGACAAGCGCAGTGGAAGAAACTAGACCAACGTCGGGGTGGAGGTGGGCAGGTGCAGAGACTGTCTGGAAACTGAAAACTGAAAGGAACTGAAGATCATTAAATACGTTGAGAATAACAACAGGACTTATTCAGATCTGTTCCAACAAAAATCTCTGGTCTAATGTAACGTACAGTCTTGTTTGTGGGAGAAAGGCAGTATGCAATGATAAAAACAAGCAAGTCTGTCATGGAACATGTTAGAAGTGACAAGTGCCGTGGAAACACTAGACGAAGATCAGCGGCAGGGGCAGGTGCAGGCAGGCAGGGCGGGCTCGTGAGCAGGTAACGTCTAAGCAAGGACCTGAAGTGGGTGAGGAAATTAGCCACACGCACAGCGAGAGGAAGAGCATTCTAGGCACGGGGAACTGAGAGCCCAAAGGCCTCCATGAGAGCCGCTCGTGTCTGAGGAGAGGTACAGAAGCCCACGTGCTGGGTGAAGAGGGACAGTGGGGAGGGCACCTGCTGGGGAGGGGACGTGGTGGGGAGGTGACACCGTGCAGAGGAGAAGAACTGTCGCTCCTTCTCTCACTCTCAGTGAAGCGGGGAGCCCTGATCACAGGAGTCATGTAAATGTGCTAAAGCTTCAAAGGGATAATTCTGGATGCTGTATGGAAAGTAGATTTTAGGGCAGGTGGGATGGATTTTAAAATGGTTGAAAGGCCTGGGGAAGCCCAGTGAGGGTGGTGGCATCTCGGGCCAGGTGACGCCGCAGTGGAGACAACCGCCATGCAGAACGGTCACGGTGTTTTCAGGGTAGAACAAATGGACTACACAAGGGCTGGGAGAGCGGGCCTGACTCGGCCAGTCATGTTCTCGGCCCCAGTGTCTCCTGAGAAGCTCACAACCTCCGCACACAAGGTCTCATTCTGCGACACCTCACAGCGTTGCAAAGAGTTTCTTTTCTTAATCAAGTTTGGCCTTCAGTCTTTCTGTTGTGCTCATCGCTGCTGGGGTTGCTCCTTCGTGAAATCCATTCCCCACACTCTCCCTGGCCTGCCTTGCTTCAGATCGTGTCCTCAGGGGTCTGTGCCTCTGACTCCAGGGCTTTAGATTAGATTCCTACAAAGACCCTGTCTCTCCTGGCTGGCTGCTGAGAGTGAGCAATGACCTGGAATCATTTGAGACAGAAAACACCAAGATTTCTACAGAGAGATTTTGAGTTGCTGGAGTTAGAGATCCTGATGTCACTAGTGTCTTAAATAAGGAACCACAAGAAGGGACCGTGTGACAGGTAGTCAGTTTAGAGCATGGACGACTGCAGCTGCAAACTCTAAAAACTGAAGTCTCATACATTACCTTGTTCAATATTGAACATTTATAAATTAGAAAATCTACTTCTATTTACTTATTTTTTTTCAGTTAAACAACTTTACTTCACAGTTGTATAAATAACAATATTAAAATGACTTTTAAAAATTGCACTTTAAGCTCTGGGGCACATGCACACACCCGCAGGGCTGTTGATGGGTACCCACGTGCCATGGTGGTTTGCAGCCTCCGCCCCAACTTATCCCACAGGCAAGACATCAGGTGCTTCTCCCAGTGTTTTCCCTCCCAGCCAGTGGAATGGGGCTATAACTCAATCTTTTCCATTTCTTAGAAGAAAAATCTCTATAATTTGTTGTTTCTGAAGTCACAGAACTGTTTACTTTCTGAGTTGTTTACCTGGCTTTGGATACCATTCTTGGTATAAAAGACTCTCACACTAACTTACCAGTTTTGTCAGCAATAATAAACTTCAACTGTCAAGCACTATTTTCTTCGAAATTATCTCATTAGACTACCACAGTGTTTTGTAATGAGTTCCTTCACACTAAACATCCATTACTTTATGTGTATCCATCAAAATAAGGCTCACAAATTTATCATGAACAGAAAGAGAGCCATTTTTGAAACTGCAGGAATACGGGCTCTGAATTTAGTATACACTGACAATCAAAAACAAAAAGAGAAGTGTGGATCCATTGCTTCCTTAACAGGTATATACGCCTGTTGATTTGCTGCTTTCTGCTGGACACTCGAACTATTAAAATACATTTCAAATAAAATGTATTGAATCGATTCCTAATGTTTGTCTGTTGGTGTTAACAATGCCGGTGTTTAGAATCTTGAGTTTCAAACCTTCTCTTCTCAAAGCCAATATTCATAGTCATATTCAATAGCTATTCTTATCCTTTACCTAGTTGCTCTTAGTTAGGACTCAAAAGAGATAGCATAGAAGAGACATGAAGGTCAACGTATTCATTCAGTCTGTATTTATCAGAGGCCTACCATGTTAGGGATACAGCAGAAAAGAAACAAATCTTCAACTTGGATAGAGTTTAGATTTTACTTGGAGAGGAGGCAGACAACAAAAACAAATGATTATATATGGCATAAAGTGGAAATCAGTGCCATGAGGGAAAGAAATTAGACATAAATGGGTGGGGCAGTGCTATCTTACGTAGGGCAAAGTATGCTCGCTAAGGCTAAGAGAAAAACCCGTGAAAACCCGTTCCTTTGTAGGTTCATGGCCCTGGTGAGCTCTGCTGACTTCCGTTCGGCCCCAGGAAGTCCTTGCGCTGAACCCAGAAGTCAGCCCATGGAGGCTTCCCTTCCTTTGGGCCTGACTCTGGAATTTGTTTGGCTTCTCAATGTTGTATGAGACTAGGGGTAGAGCCCATGATCCTTTTACCATCTCAACAGATGAGAAAGACGTTCCAAAACAGTGCAGACTCAGAAGAAAAACCAAGGGGTCACCATTGAAAAGGAGAGCACTGATTTCCATAGAAATAGTCCAGAGAACATGCTAGATAAGCAAAGACTTTCCAATGCCTTGCGCACTCCAGCAGCATTGCCCAGCATGCTTGGCTTTAACTAATGTCCTGTTTGCTCCTCAGGGTAAGAGGAGATAATCTCAGAGTTGGGGTAGGCCTTGAGTTCCATTACAGCAGACAGTCTCACCTGCGTGCCTAAGATTCACTTAAGAAGCTTATTATAAGGCAGATCTCCAGGTGTTACCACCAGATAGCCTGCTTTATCAATTCTGGAATAGATCAAAAAAGTATATTTAAAAAGAAAAAAGAAACCCTCAGGTGATTCTGCTGCAGAAGGTTTATCCAACACAAACTGAGCCACCTCTGGCCCAGTGATTAGACTCCTCCAATTTATCTAGGTCTGTAAGATTGGAATGGAAATTCCCAGTCTGGTTGATTATAAGAATCACCTTGAGGATTGTTTTATAAGCTAGACTTTCAGTTGAATATTTAAGCTACATGAATCTGAATATTTAAAGATTAAGTTTTAGAAAAGTGTACTTTTTGAAATGCTCTCCAATTTTATTCCTCAGAGGAAAGCTTCACTATTGTAGGGTATTTAAGATAGGGCCAGGGGAATAAAATACCTGCCTTTGAACCTGATAACCCTGAACTAATTGATGAACCATGGCCGCATAACAAAAATAATTTAGGTAAATTCTTTTGTGGAAAAATAATTTCTCCACAAAACAGAAATACCTCAATTTGATGTCCTCAGGAATGTTTAAATATATTTTGCTGTTATGTAAGATAATTTCATGTAGAAAATATGAAAGAAACAGAGGACTGGAGAGAACTCTTGGAAGTAAAAATTTAATTGCCAATGAAAGTGTTGCAATTTTCAGTTTAAATTTTTCTAGTGCACAAAGATAAAAGGAAAAAAGGAAAAACGATAAGAGAAAGAGACTATATTTGCATGATTCAGCATTGAATTCATGGCAATTTTGGAAAATAACATGACAAAGAAAATGGGGAAAGAACGTGGTAAAAAAATAAAAAGAGAAATAAAATTTTCCAGAGTTCAAAAGAAAACTTTTCCTTTGTCTGGCTTATTTTCACTGAGCATAAGGTTTCCAAGTTTTATCCTGATTGTAGCATGTACAGTACTTCACTCTGAACCATTTTTCCGATTTCTTTTCTCTTGATATTTAGTGTTATTTTGTTTGTTGTAGAATATTTAATAATGTTATTTATATATTGATTATACTATTATGTATGGTTTGCAACGTTGACTGACTTGTGGAGTGGCTCGATCCTGTGTGCCCAAGGTTCTCACTAAGGAGTACTGAACGGAAGTACTGCAGGGAATTGCCTCCCTGGGAACTCCACGTAGTGGATGACTGAAATACAAAAAAAAAGTCTGGTTAATGGACAGAGAGACATGACAAAATGAACGTCCGGGCCTGGCCGGGTGGCCCTTCTGGGTCAGTGTCTTGCAAGGCGGGGTCTTTGATGTGGGCGGAGCCTTTGGAGGTGGATGCTGAGTGCTTATGGCAAGTGATGGAGAGATGGTGTCTGCTAAGATGGCCACTTTCAGCTGCTGAAATCCTGTTCTCTTGTGGGCAGAGTCCCGTGGTGAGGATTGAGAATGGGAGAATGGGCCTAGTATGTCCTTGTCTGTTTGGATGCAGTCTGTATTGATTAGGCAAAACATCTGCTCCTTGCTGGGAAAGTGCCTTATGAAATGGAAGATGGAATCTTCTCCTAAGAAGGAGTTACTGACATCAGGGGTGATCCATACACAAGGCAAATCTGTGGGGAAGTTTACTTGCCTCTTCCCTGCCACTGGCCTCTGACCTTGCACAGTACTGCTGCCACAGCTGATTCAGCCACAGCCACCAGAAGTCTGGGACTACGCTGGCTAAAGAACCCATTTGTACTCTTTTGTGTTTGTTTAATGGTGTGGTGCTTAAAATTATATATTTTTTGTTTACGGATTTTGGGAAAAATTTTGGAGAGATTAAAAAACTTCACTATCATGATGATCTTAATCCTACTATGGCTGACCCTACGAATACAATTTCGAATAGCCCGAGTCAACTTAGATACTCCGATTTTCCTCCATCTCTGCCACCTCCACAGCAAGACCAACCCCTCCTCTTCCTCCTCCTCCTAAGCCTGCCCTACGTGAAGATGAAGAGGATGAAAACCTTTATCGTGATCCACTTCCACTTAATGAATAGTACGTGTTTTCTCTTCCTGACTTTTGTCTTAATAACATTTTTTCCTCTTATGTTACTGTAGGAATATGGTGGGTAATGCATAGAACATACACAATATGTGTTAGGAGACTGTTAATGTCATCTGTAAGCCTTCGGTTCGTGAGCACATGGAGCATTAGTAGTTATGTCAGTAGGGTATTAGCAGTTAAGCTTTTGGGGGTCAATAGTTGTATGTAAACTTTTAACTGTGCTAACCCTGTGTTTTTTCAAGGGTCAATTGTACTTAAACTTTCTGTGAGGCATAGAAAGTAGTTATTTTAGTTAAATGTCTTGCAGCTGCTATTTGAATGCTTGCTCTGTGTTCAGAGCTACAAATTATCTTTTCAGATGAAAATAGCATTTTCTACTTTTTGGTGCTCTTTGAATCACAGGTCATTCCGGCACCTGGATATATTCAGTTATCTTCAGGGATTCAATCTACGCTGTCTCTTCTAATTGATCATTTTGAAATCTTGTTGTCATTTGTGTTTAAACTCTAAGCCACATCTCTACTTTATGTTTTTAAGCTTGGGATTTTCCACTAAAATTTTTTATCAAGACACAAGAAAACAGTTTAGATAGTAGACAATAACTTTCAGTAGGTTTTTATATTCCTTGGTATCTTTAAAATGTTTTTGGCATTACTCCAAGTTGTACTTGCTTGGAGGTACATACATTTATTGTTATTTAGTAAAAGTTATAGCGATAAATTAGTGAAGTCCTCTGAGTTTGTTTGATCATGAGGACATGTTGGGTTAAATAAAACATATTATTCCATTAATTTCACATATTACTTTTTATTTTTAATGGAGCTACTAAAATTTAAATTACCCTTGAGATCTCATTATATATTTTTGGACAGTGCTGATCTTGAGGGATGAGATACCGCTGCTAAGACCTGAACCTGACAAAATATGCCCTCATCGTTCTAGTTCCCTCAGCATCACGGTTCATTGTGAGATCATAAAGAATTGTACACCAAGTAGTTATTCCAAGAACCCTCTTTTCCACATGTACATTGAAAACTTGTGGCGTGATGTGACAGGTTAGTAGAAGATTGTGAGATTTAGAATCCCAGCCAAATATGATGTCATCATGTCATCATGAATGCACAAAACGTTTGTGACCATTGTTATGAGTTTTCGGCTTAACACACGGAAGTTGAAATAAACAGAACTAACAATTTCTGAGAAAGCAAACCTAGTGCCCTTTTAAACTTTATTCAGTGTCAACAGCTCTGACACTATTAAAGACTCTATTATTAATACAGCGTCTCTCTGCAATCATGCAAGTCTCAACGGTCTCTCACAATTTCAATCACAGAGCCTTTCCAATCTGATAATGGTGGCACATAAAAATAATAGTTTTCCGTAATTATGGATGTAAGCAACTAACTAACTGGCCCTGGTCTTCGACAAGACTCTGCACTGCATTGCTTGCTAGGAGTTACGAGGACGTGGCATCTTTCCCTGTATTTATACAAATACCAGTCATAGAAACCAAGTGGAAGTTGTCTTCCTCTTCATCCTTTCTTAGAAGTGGAGGGTAAACGGAGGAAGAGGGGATCTCCTTTACTTACATTCTCATCTAGAATCTCACCACAAATTCTGTTTCTACTGCTTTTTGCTAACATTCCCAGCTTCATAATTTTCCTAGAACTCTACTGAGAAGATGTATGATAAGTTCCTGTGCTGCTTTGACACCTTTGAGCCTCGCAGGGCCCCCAAAGCCTAACAGTTTCCCTGCCCATGCCCACGATAGCCCCAGCAACCTGCAGGAAAGGCCCCAGACCTGCCTGTCTCTTTATAGCTCGGCCAGCTGCACTCTGTGTAGTCTTCACCTAACGGGCTCTGGCTCCCTGTGAATCTGAGGTGTTTTTGAAACAAATGTCCTCTTGGGGGAACAGGAGCACCTCATCCTGCTATTACTGTGATTCCTGCCTCCCTAGTCCCTGCCAGCTCACTCTCTTCCTGTGTGAAAGCCCCAAGTGGCCCCATGTGGCATGTGGCCCCTCCCGGGGCTGTGCGTGCATGCGGCTGGCCACTGCAATCCACCTCTGTGCAACATGGGTGTCCTGTGTTTGGACATCTTCAGAACCCACAGTGGGACTCTCTCCCTGGCCAGCGGGGGAAGAGGGGACAAACAAAACAGCTGCTGGCACTAGCAGAGGGTCCTGGCCACGGTGGGGGAGACTTAGCAGCTCTGATGACTGCTCCTGACTCACTGACTGGTCCCCGGAATGGGAGGCCTCCTGAGATGGAACCACTAATCGCTGGCTGGTTCCCATGGCACTTTCCATCTGTCTCGGGTGCTGCCATCTCTTTCCTTTCTGAAGCGCTCCTCTTGCCCTCAAGGTGAGAACTATCGTTAACCAGCTGTCTCCTGACATGAGGGTATGTCACAGGGGTCCTATGCCTGCCAGGTTGTCTCTGAGACCCTTGCCACCAAGTCTGACACAGGGGTTTAAAAAGCCCACTGAAGGGATGATGTGATGGGAGGCTGCTCCTCCACTACAGGATGAGGGTGGTGACAACAGTGTCTGAACTGGCGGACACTGTGAGTTGTCAGGCTGGAGCCCTGGCAGATGCTGACTTCAGGGTATTACACTCAGCCTGGTGACCCGAGATTCATCTACCAATTTTGTGGGTCATCTTTCTGGTAAGAACTTAGGGAAAGGGGTGTCCCAGGCTGTCAACCTGGAAAGTGTGTCTCCAGCTGCCCGGCAAGAGTCAGTGCTGTGCAGGCCTTGCACTCCCCCAGGCCACTTCTTCCTTGCTGTCGGGTGCTCTCCTCAACCCCAGGGGCGTCTGACTCTGCATGCATGGTGGCCGGTGGCCCCAGCACTGATGAGGAGAAATAGGGAGCCTCTGGAACTCTGCTGGCCTCCCTGTGCGGAAGCCCCAGCCCATGTGCCTGGGCTTTCCTTGTGCTGCTGCTCACCAGGGACCTAAGGATTCAGCTACTGATCGTGAGGCTTTAATGCCCCCGCCTGGGCCACAGGAAAAATGACCATGGGGTAGGGACTCCATCCCAGAAAAGCTGGCTGGCACTCCCCAGAGGATGTGGAAGATCACTAGGCCTCCCTTTCCCAATAACCATTCAGAAGACCCTGCTATGAATAATCTCATGGAATTGAAAACCCAAAACCACAACTATATGACTAGAAATCTTAAAAGGGAAGAAAAGGGTGTGGGAAGCCCTCCTGGAAGAACAAGATGGGCCTGTAGCAGGACAGGTCAGTCCACGGAGCCGAGAGTGGGGCTGGCTGTGCTGCATCACTCTGCGACTTACGGTTCTGCTTCAACGAAGTCTAATCCTCAGGTTACAGGGAAAGACATCTGTGTTACCCCTGAGGCACAGAGATGGGAGAAATCCAAACCTGACTTAAGTCCAGGGTTCTCAGAACACAGAGTCTGCTCCAAAGCAGGACCCTAACTCTGAAAATACCCATTTGGGGCCGTCAGAAAAAAATGTATAAATATGAATGTGTAAAGAGAACAGCATTCTCTAAGTATATCCAGTGACAAAAATAATGGAGGAAAAGGAAGAAAGGAAGAAGGAAGAAGGAAGAAGGAAGGAAGGAAGGAAGGAAGGAAGGAAGGAAGAAGGGAGGGATGGAGGGGAAGGGAGGGAGGAATGAAGGAAAGGAGAGAGGGAAAGAGGGAGGGAGGGAGGGAAGGAGAGAGGGAGAGAAAGAGAACAGTAAAACAGAAGAAAGCAAGCAAGCAAGAAAGAATGAACCTAGACATGCACAAAAAAAGAAAATTCATATTAAAAACAGAGGTGTACCATCTGACCTAACTGGAAACTCACTATTTACTAAAATAATTTATACCACCACACGATACAAGGGTGCTGACTGGCGTTTGCACCTCTACAGCACATATTCCGAACTAACCCTAACATCCTCTCAAATGTACCAGCTGGCATTCCTTCCCAGATGTCATCAATACCAGGGATCAAACTTTCTTGTGCCTGGGATCCACTAACATTTAACATAGCGCCCTCTATAATCCTGGCAGAGTAACTGCATATAGAATGCAGGACACATAGTTATGCCTTACCTTTGTTACCTCACCTAAATTTCCCATAGTCACAGAAGCCACGGTCCATACTGGACCTGCATGCTCTGACCTAATGAGTAGTAAATCGAAATCCAACCATTTGCACTTATACATTGACCTCACAAAATGCGAGCTTATGGAACGCCATCTTCTGTTTATTATTTTAAAGTTTTATTTATTTTGAATTTTTTCTCTTTAGGGAAGGTGTCTTGCTCCATCACCCATGTCTAAGTGAAGTAGCATACTCATAACTCACTGATGCCTCAAACTCCTGGGCTCAAGCAGTCCTTCCACCTCAGCCTCCTAAGTAGCTAAGATTGCAGGCATTAGCTACCACACTTAGCTAATTGAAAAAAAAAATTATAGAGATGCGGTCTTGTTATGTTTCCCAGGTGGGTATCTAATTCCTAGCCTCAGGCAATCCTCCCACCTCAGTCTGGAAGTACAGGCATGAGCCACAGTGCTTGGCTTTCCCTTCCTGTTAAATTAGCAAATATGGTCTAACATAGATTTAAACATAAGACCTAACACCATAAAAACCCTAGAAGAAAACCTAGGCAATATCATTCAGGACATAGGTATGGGCAAGGACTTCAGGACTAAAACACCAAAAACAATGGCAACAAAATCCAAAATAGACAAATGGGACTTAATTAAACTCCACAGCTTCCACACTGCAAAAGAAACAGTCATTAGGGTGAATCGGCAACCAACAGAATGGGAAAAAATTTTTGCAATCTACGCATCTGACAAAAGGTTAGTATCCAGAGTCTACAAAGAACGAAAGCAGATTTACAAGAAAAAAACAAACAAACCCATTCAAAAGTGGGTGAAGGATATGAACAGACACTTTTCAAAAGAAGACATCCATGAGGCCAACAAACATGAAAAAATGCTTCATCCAATCCACTGAAAACCCAAATAGAACACAAAGGTGGAGGAGGAGAGAATTCAGTCTCTCTGTCTGATTACCTTTGAGCTGAGACATAGATCTTCTCATGCCCTTGAAGTCTGACATGGACTGTAACTGAAGCCATCATCTCTTCTGGTTCCAAGACTTTAGACTTGGAGTGGAACTCCACTGTTGGCAGTCCTGGGTCTCTAGCTTGCTGACTGCAGATCCTGGAACTTCTCAGCCTCCACAACCACTGTGTGAATCAGGGTTCTCTAGAGGGACAGAACTGATAGTATAGATATATGCATGAAGGGGTAAGGGACTCACACAATCACAAGGTGAAGTTCACAATAGGCCATTTGCAAGCTGAGGAGCCAGGAAGCCAGTCCAAATCCCAAAACCTCAAAAGTAGGGAAGCTGATAATGCAATCTTCAGTCTGTGGCCAAAGGCTTGAGAGCCCCTGGCAAATCACTGGTGTGGGTCCAAGAGTACAAAAGCTGAAGAACTTGGAGTCTTATTTTCAAGGGCAGGAAATATCCAGGATGAGAGAAAGATGAAGGCCAGAAGAATCAGCAAGTCTGCTGTTTCCCTGCTTGCTTTTTAGGCTGGCAGCTGATTAGATGGTGCCCACCCAGATTGAGGGTGCGTCTGCCTCTCCCAGTTTACTTTGTCAAATGTTAGTCTCTTTTGGCAACACCCTCACAGACACACCCAAGAACAATACATGACATCCTTCAACCCAGTCAAGTTCACACTCAGTATTAACCATCGCAACCACACGAGCCAAACCTACATATATGCATGTAACTGGTAAATATTTTATGGTTATAGATTTAGCCAATATAGCCAATATTTTATTGGCTAGCGTGTTCTGTTCTGTGCCTATTTCAGCAGAGTCTCAGCCACAGTCTGCCTTCCCCTCTGAAGGGTCCCGGTGTCCCATGGAGTGCCTTGGCAGGCTTTGCAGACAACATCTCACTGCAGCCACCTTTCTACAGGAACACAGGTACGATATTATACTGATGACATCCTTCTCAGATAAAATTCACTTTACACGCTAAGAACATACAGGTACAAAGAGCCTCACACAAAGGGAATGGGTCTTTCCCCAACACGTAGTGCAAGGCCCTACCCCTTTGGTTAAATTCCTGAAAATTCTTTGATAAACTGAGGGCTGATGTATCCCCGACACTTTCAAGAAGTGGTTATTGATCCTCTCAGTATTGACAATGTTAATACAAGTCCATTATTCTTTATTGATGTATTTTTTGAGACACAGTCTCGCTCTGTCACCCAGTCAGGAACACAGTGGCTCAGTCTTAGCTCACTGCAGCCTTGACCTCCCGAGCTCGAGCAATCCCCTCACCTCAGCCTCCCAAGGAGGTGGGACTGCAGGTGTGTGCTACCACACCCAGCTAATTTTATTTATTGTAGAGATGAGGTCTTGCTATGTTTCCCAGGCAGGTCTCAAACTTCTTGGGCCAACCAATCCTCCTGCCTCAGCTTCCCAAAGTGCTAGGATTACAGGTGTGAGCCACTGGGCCCAGCCCTTTAACTCTTTATTTGGGATGCAGGTGACAACATATCCCTCATTTACAAATGTTACTGTATCTCATTGATGCTGTCACTTGCAAACTAACCCACCTTGAATGAAGCTTCCTCCAACAAGTATGGAATTTGTCCAAATTTAACAGGAGCTCCTATGACTCCTCAGAGATCACACTATGGATGCTTTAGCAACTCCCTCCATGCTTCCTGAAATATCTGGGCTACGTATGGAGACCATAAGTTGTCCACGGACTTCTGATGCAATAAACAAACCTGCCCTCTTTTGGCCCCATGCTGTACACCATCAGGGCAGCGATTGCTGACCACGTGCTGGACTCTCCTGAAAACAGAGGACTCTGCGTCCATGTTCATGAGCCTTCCTGCACATCTCACCATCAGGTCTTGGGAAGCAGCGCCCCGCAGCCTTGGCACAGCTGCATAGACCTCCATGCCTCAGGACAGAGTCAAATGTGGAACCCTGCAATTCTCATCTGCAGGAAGCAGTGGGCTCCTTCATCCTCAGGCCATGTTACTGGATGTCACCTTTCTCCCAGACCCCTTGGCATTGACTGAGTGCCCAGAAATGAAGTTCATCCACTTTCTGAATTGATGCCATCGTCAGATGTGACGGAGCTCAGTGGGCTGCCGCTGCCTTCCCACTCTTAGCTGGGGTGCTCCTGATGAAGGGTGAGACCCAGGCATCAGCACGGCCAGCCGAACTTCAGCTGGTCGTCTGAGCACTGATGCTGCACCAACACTTAGCCCCACTGGTACATTTTTTACAAACTTTCTGGCCATTACCAAGAATTGACCACCTCCCCTCCCCCTTGAAATAAAGAAACCTCTTGTCTCATGGATACTCAGAATACCAATCAAGGTAACAGATGCCTTTTCATTAACTAAGGACACAGTATGGATCTCACACGGACACTCCTTATTCTCTGCAGAGTTCCAGAAACTGCTGATGGTGACCAAGGCACAGATTTCACTTCTCAGAAAACAGTTCTGGGCTTTGAAGAAGGTGTCCAGTAGAGCTTCCACTGCCCTTATAGGCTGCCAGCAGCTGCTTTTGTTGAGAGAGAGACTGAACTCCTCAAAGAATTCCTATTTAAGTTACAAAGCAGGGAGTGGATGTCCTGCCTGGTCCACCACTGCCACAGGCTTTGATCACTCTAAGTTCGAACTCCTTAGGAACATGCGCTTTTTACACCAGCGTTACACAGTTCCCTCCGCTGCCTTTATTGGACATCAAGGAGTTCACATTTGGACCACCATTCACTCGGGGACTGTCCGGGGGTGGAGGTAGCTCTGTGCAGGAGGCTGCTTGCTGCATGTGGATTGGTAATATCAGACTTGCCTAAAAACTCACCAGTGCATGGGAAAGCATAGTGTCACCCAGATATTCATGAACATACTTGTGCTGCCAGAAGCCCCCAGCTCCGTTCGCCTCCCGCTGAATGAGTGGGTGCAGTAGCTGTGCGTCTTTCACATTTCACTAATTATAACTGTGGCCCTCCTGATCTCTCATACCAAGCACTCATTTCAGTTTCCTGCCAGTCTTCTCTCAGCCTCTCAAAATATTGGTCACCATGAAAATAAATGTCTCACGTTAAAGCATCAGGAGTCAATTATATCGTGACACCTAAAATTTCATGCAGCACCCCACAAGGTCCTCAGCCTAATGGCTTTTATCACCTGCCCCACTGCAAAACTCTTCAAATAAGTCAAACATTTTCCCCCAAGGGAACGGAGGTCACCCCAGCCTTTGATGACTGCCAAGCCTGCCTCCCACACCTGATTGCTCATTCTGTTCCTAAATGCAGCCCCCACGCAGACCTGCAGAGATGCAGTCATCTGCCCTGGCTGAGTGTGCGTAAATTACTGTTGGTTTCATCTCAGTGTTTGGGCAAGACAAGCTCCTTCACCAGTGAGGTAAACAGGGGGGAACAAGACTGGGAACTGCCTTTTAAAAAATTCCTTGTCACCCTCTTAATTACGCATGCACGCCTTCTTACAGCCCTTTGCTCATCCATTTCCTGAGGTCGGCCGCTGATATCTGATCCATCCTTAAGGAACACTAAGTCACATCGACTTCCCTAGAGGTGACACGATTCCTCCTGTGCCATTAAAGTTCTCCCCTTCTTTAACCCGATGCTCAGTAGGCTCTGTTTCACTCATCTTTGCAGATTCTCAGGAAGATGAGAATCGGTTTTCATTTTGGATGTTGCCATAGAGAGGACTCGATGGTAATTTTTATTTGCAAAATCAACTTTCTCTTTTCCCCAAGAAACTGCCAACTCTCACGTAAGAGACAATTTCTGGAGTCAGCAAATATAGTTTATCTTCTTTTGAGGGCAAATTTCTTATATTCCCACAAACAATAATATACTCACCTATAATTGTGGCATGCCATATTTATTAGCCACTATAAGGAGAAAATTACTTGTTTTAAATCCAGATTAATTGTGAAACTTTGGGTAGCTACAGAAAAAAATCTTTGCGTATACATTTATAGACCTCTTATTAGGATTAAATGAGGTATGAATAGCTAATATTTATTGTGCACTTAGCACATGCAGAAGCTTCCTGTGTATTATTTTATTCCATACTTAAAATAATATTAGGCCGGGCACGGTGGCTCACGCCTGTAATCCTAGCACTTTGGGAGGCCGAGGCGGGTGGATCACGAGGTCAAGAGATCGAGACCATCCTGGTCAACATGGTGAAACCCCGTCTCTACCAAAAATACAAAAAATTAGCTGGGCATGGTGGTGCATGTGCCTATAATCCCAGCTACTCAGGAGGCTGAGGCAGGAGAATTGCCTGAACCCAGGAGGTGGAGGTTGCGGTGAGCCGAGATCACACCATTGCACTCCAGCCTGGGTAACAACAGCAAAACTGCGCATCTCAAACAACAACAACAACAATATTTTATATGGAATGCTATCATTTCCCACTGCCTCCAATTTAGACATGATAAAATTGAGCCTAGTAAAGTATCATGCCCCAAAGTTCTCTGCTTAGTAAGAAGTAGAGGCAAGGCAAACCCAAGTCATCTGATTAACGCAGAGCCTATATATATAGTTAAATGCTCCAACGCAGTTCCCATGATGATGGTAACGGTAGATGTATGATGTAGGACAGTGACACATACGATGTAGGACAGTGCTTCCCCTGAACATGCTCAAGATTCATCTGCGGATCTCCTTAAAATGCAAAACCATAGACCACATTTTGACTAGCTTGGATAAGGGGTCAGAGCACTGAAATGAATGTCTAGGTAACTGCTAAGATTCTACTGCTCCTTTGGGCACCGGCTCACCGTGTTAACATAGTGTAGGGTCTCTACCTTTTGCTGGAAAATAAATGCACACATATCGGATGTGACTGGGCATATGGAATATCTACTGTTTTCTGGATGTTGTGCTGGACACCAGAGATAAGGAGTCAAATAATCCTTTGTCTCTGTCTGAGAGGAGCTTGCTATACAGTGGCTTCTGACTGCAGTGTGTATCTCCTCTTCTGACCTGGGAGGGTGAGCTCCACCTCAGTGCTGGAACTGAATACTGCCCAGTGGGTTTGATGAGGGAGACTGTAGCTAGCTGTGCTCCCACACAGCTATGAACACAGCATGTCTGAAGATGGATTTACCCCCTTGTCAAAAGGCATCCTCTGGTGACATACACACTCCCCATGATTATAAATTCTTCCTCCTTCCATCCAAGTGCCCCTAAGTTTTGCAAAGATAAAAACATAAGCCATATTCTTGACATTAATTGTATATTAATAATAAAATTTTCTTACTTTTCATATATTTAAATTTTTCTCTGTTTATAGAATATACTGATTAGGAGTGAATTTTAGGCATGCATGTCTATTACAAACTTTACGGTCTACTTTGCTATTTATAAATTTCGAATGCCCTTATAAAATGTGTGTTCTGGACTCATGTCCGCTTCCATTTCTTCCCTCTGGCTTCTATTAGTTTAGGCTATGAGCAGAGATGAACAAGGTGGCTTCTGTAATGGATCAAGGCTATGAGAATTGTGTGAAGAAGGATGGTAACTCTGTAAATTTCAGAATGAATCCGAACTTACAGATTCAAAACCAGATTATAAAATGGCTCAAAATGAACTAAAAGCAAGGCTATGCAGTCTTTTAGACTTTGAAGGTCGACATGGGTAGACTGCTTGAGCTCAAGAGTTTGAGACTAGCATGGGCAACATGGAAACAAATCTTCTCTACAAAACAATTTTTAAAAATTATCCAAGCATGCGGCACATGCCTGTGGTCCCAGTTCCTCAGGAGGCTGAGGTGGGAGAACACTTGAGCCCAGAAGTTTGAAGCTGCAGTGAGCCTAGATCACACCACACTTCATTCCAGCCTAGGACAGAGTGACGCCCTGTCCCAAAAATAGAAACCAAAACAAAAATAAACCAAAAACCACAGCTCTAAATAAAGGTGGTTAAACACAGCTCAAGTTGTTCCGGTCCGGTTTACAAACAGATGTAAAATAACTATTTACCCGTCCGCAGAAGCTCCATAATGCTGAGAGCACAGCCAGTTGTTCTAGCAGGTTCTGAAGAAAAATCTTTCAGATCATGGGGTTCAATACCAATATCAAATCGTAAATATAAGGATCAAATCTGAAAGTGAGTTCAGTTTCAGAGATCTCAGAAGCCACTGTGGAGGAACCTCCTTTCAGACAGAGACAAGGGACTGGGTGACTTTTTATCTCTCGTGTCTACTGAAGTGTTCACAACACGACAGATACTCCACGTGCATAGTCACATTCTGTGTATGTGCATTTATTTTCCAGCAGGACTAGAGGGACTAAGCTTTGTTTTTATGGTGAGCCAGGGCCCAAAATGAGCAGTAGAATCTTAGCGCAGTCGCCTACATGCCCATTTTAATTCTGTCCTTATCCAAGCTGGTCAAAGTGTGGTCTACGGTTCTGCAGTTTAAGGAGATTCCCAGGTGAATCTTGTGCATGTTGAAAGAGCAGAGCACGGCCCTCAAATACAGAGCAGGTGAACCAATTTAATTCTTAATGTATAGAGGTGGACTGGCTGTTGATTTATCTCGCTGATGGGAAGATTCAGATCAACATACTCAATCACTCCCTTGAGGATATTCGATTTAAAAAAAAAGGTTTAGATATTAGATGTGGTTCACAACTGCATGTCACTCTTTTTACTACAGTATTGAGAAGCATATTTCCCATAGATTTAGATGGAAATTTCTATCTCATGATCCTTTTGTATGTGTGTGTATATTTTTTTGAGACGGAGTTTCGCTCTTGTTACCCAGGCTGGAGTGCAATGGCGCGATCTCGGCTCACCTCAACCTCCGCCTCCTGGGTTCAGGCAATTCTCCTGCCTCAGCCTCCGGAGTAGCTGGGATTACAGGCACGCGCCACCATGCCCAGCTAATTTTTTGTACTTTTAGTAGAGACGGGGTTTCACCATGTTGACCAGGATGGTCTCGATCTCTTGACTTCATGATCCACCCGCCTCAGTCTCCCAAAGGGCTGAGATTACAGGTGTGAGCCACCACACCTGGCCCTTTCTGTATTTTCAAAATTGGATATTAATAAATAGTGTCCACACGGAATCTGTTAAAGGGATCTCAGTCAAACTACGGTCACACTTTCTAATAGACCCCATAAAAATCATTGTTTTAAAGAAGCCTGATTTATTTATCCACCTCTTGAGACACTCTGGTAATTATAATAATGCAAGTGTGTGTGTGTGTGTGTGTGTGTGTGTGTGTGTGTGTGTGTGTAGTTTGTGGCCTCTTACCCGGTTGCTGCTGCAGTGGTGGTGGTTCCAGTTTAATGTAAATAACATCTAGCAGTGTAGAAATCCTGACTTTGGTGTGCCCATCAGGTATAGAAGATAAATATTATCGTAGAGAAAATTTTCATTGTGGAAAAGTGCATACTGTTTGAATATTCATTTTATGCTTCTTGCAGATATTATACCCAGATAATATCTGGGTGTGATAATGTTGATTCCAAGGCATCAAAAATAGAGAACACATTTTATATTTCTAGCTGAAAATAATAACAGTAATTAGCTTACCTTTGGGGAAATGTGATAAAAATATTGACCATCACAACTCACTAAAAGCATAAAATTTGCAATGCTTTAAACTACATGTTCTTCATATGAATCTGTATAGAAATATACACACATTTGATAAATGCTATTTAAAGTCTAAGTGCACTGGTAAATCATTCAGACATTCGTAGGTCGAAGGGACTACCGTTATCTGCTTTCACACTGAGAATTAGATTTCTATTCTTTATAAAGCAGGTTATATAGATTTTGCATGGAGTAAAAGTGTTCGATCCTTATTAATGATGGCAGCTGTGCTGCAGAAGAGAAATCCTGTCAGTGTAAAGTATTCAGTTTTACATCATAATCAGAGGTGTGTCAATCTCTATTGAAGGCAGAATTAAAAACCCCATCAAAATTTTTTACAATAATAGATGAAAAACATCTCAAAGTCACCTTTAACATTTGAATAGACAATTCCACATAACAGGCAAGAGACCAAGAACATCTTAAAGAAATACTTCACTATGGAACGGATGTTTTAATTGTGATTTCATCAACCTCAGTAAGAATCCCATTAGTATACTCTGGCAAACATTTTCCAGTAAAATGAGAAAGAGTGTTTTTTAAAAAATGATAAACAATTTACAGGGTTTAATCTAATGTTTTGAATTCCAAAGTGTTACTTGTGCCTTTGTGGGGACACATGTGTATTGATCTGCATTTTCTTGGCTCGTCCAAATGCCAGTAGAACATTTCACTATCCAGGCTCTGTAAAAACTGAATTAATTTCCAAAAAGTGAGGATTGTATGTATGCTGTTGGGTATGTGGGGGTGTATGTGTGCGATGTCTGTGAAGGGTGTGAGTGTGTGGTGTGTGTGTGTGATAGGTGTTTGGTGTGCTGTATGTACTGTGTGGTGTGTAGTTTGTGTGTATTGTGGTGTCCGTGTGTGTGTATGTGTGTATATGTGTGGTGTGTGTGTGACATGTGTTTGGTGTGCTGTATGTACTGTGTGGTGTGCATTTTGTGTGTATTGTGGTGTACGTGTGTGTGTGTATGTGTATGTGTGTATATGTGTGGTGTGTGTGTGGTGCTGTATATGTGTGGTAAGTTCATGTGTGTGGTGTGTGTGTGTATGTGTTTGGTGTGCTGTATGTACTGTGTGGTGTGTAGTTTGTGTGTATTGTGGTGTCTGTGTGTGTATGTGTATGTGTGTATATGTGTGGTGTGTGTGTGGTAGGTTCATGTGTGTGTGTGGTGTGTGTGTATGTGTTTGGTGTGCTGTATGTACTGTATGGTGTGTAGTTTCTGTGTATTGTGGTGTCTGTGTGTGTATGTGTATGTGTGTATATGTGTGGTGTGTGTGTGGTGCTGTATGTGTGTGGTAGGTTCATGTGTGTGTGTGGTGTGTGTGTGAATGTGTTTGGTGTGCTGTATGTACTGTGTGGTGTGTAGTTTGTGTGTATTGTGGTGTCCGTGTGTGTGGTGTGTGTGTGTATATGTGTGGTGTGTGTGTGGTGCTGTATATGTGTGGTAGTGTGTGTGTGGTGCTGTATGTGTGTGGTAGGTTCATGTGTGTGTGTGATGTGTGTGTGTGTGATATGTGTTTGGTGTGCTGTATGTACTGTGTGGTGTGCAGTTTGTGTGTATTGTGGTGTCCGTGTGTGTGTATGTGTGTGTGTGTATGTGTGGTGTGTGTGTGGTGCTGTATGTGTGTGGTAGCGTGTGTGTGGTGTGTGTGTTTGGTGTGCTGTATGTACTGTGTGGTGTGTAGTTTGTGTGTATTGTGGTGTCTGTGTGTATGTGTATGTGTGTATATGTGTGGTGTGTGTGCACTGCTGTATGTGTGTGGTAGTGTGTGTGTGGTGTGTGTGTGGTGCTGTATATGTGTGGTAGTGTGTGGTGTGTGTGTGATAGGTGTTTGGTGTGCTGTATGTACTGTGTGGTGTGCAGTTTGTGTGTATTGTGGTGTCTGTGTGTGTCTGTGTGTGTATATGTGTGGTGTGTGTGTGGTGCTGTATCTGTGTGGTAGGTTCATGTGTGTGTGTGGTGTGTGTGTGATAGGTGTTTGGTGTGCTGTATGTACTGTGTGGTGTGCAGTTTGTGTGTATTGTGGTGTCTGTGTGTGTATGTGTGTGTATATGTGTGGTGTGTGTGTGGTGCTGTATCTGTGTGGTAGGTTCATGTGTGTGTGTGGTGTGTGTGTGGTGCTGTATGTGTGTGGTAGCTTCATGTGTGTGTGTGTGGTGTGTGTGTGTGTGCAGTGCCTGTGTGTGAGCATGTACACATGGTGTGGCTTGTGCAGTGTGTGTGCATGAGTGAGCGCTTTTCTTAGCATGCAGACATCAGTCTTCCAGAACAGCTTTCTCCATGTGTCTGCAATAATTGTTTCACAGCTTTTCCTGATGGACCAGATCTCTGTCATGCGTGTGCGTCTGTGACATTACAGGAGGGGATGTGATATCCCCGCTTGGCTCACACCCTCTGTGGGTCTGGGCGGGGCTCAGGGATTGGAGCCTGCCTTGGCTCAGGAGAGGAGGGCTGTGTCACCACAGGGCACCAGCAGAGGACGGGTGTGCTGGAAGACCAGGTGATCATAACGGCAGTAGCAACAGCAAGCATCATGGTGTTTTGTGCATTGCATGTGTTATAAGGATTTTAACTTTATGTAACGTAACTGCAAAAATGTCCCCAGTTGTCTCTGCTATTCACATACTGTTGAAATGCGTGAAAACTTCACATTTTAGGCAGTTTTGTTTGTTACTCCAATTTTTACATGGTTTCTCTTTGAAATTAAGATTTTTGAAGACATTATTTCCCAAGTCGGAAAACACACACACATCTAATTTTCTTTTGTTTAATTTTTTTAAATTTAACACTAGAATTAACTTCTATGTATAGGGTGGGATCATGATCTAACTCTGTCATTTTATATTCTCAAAGCATTAACCAATATTTTAATACCATCAATGGGATAATTACTCTTGATTTGTAAATTTGCAATGTTACCCTGTTACTACACAAAATTTCACAAAATCTCTGGGATTTTAATTCCCTTTCGTTTATGTGTTTATTTTTGTGCCATATCAAATGTTTAATTTTGAAAAGTTATAGTGTGTTAAATATGTTACAGGTTAATTTTATAATATTGGCTCTCAGTGTGTGTTCGTTCATCAGATTGAATTTAAAATCACATTTTCTTGTTCCAAAATATCCTTCATGAAATTTTTATAGAATGTAAACATATTTTAAAATAATTTTCAGCAAATTAAAGAGTTAATATTATTGAGTCTTCTCATCCAGAAGGTGAAATGCAAGTTTCTTCTTTAATGCCATTTAGTCAAAATTAGTATGTTAAATCAATATAAGTTCACATAAATGAATACAATTAATAATTACATAAATTAATGTGTTTGGCTCCACTTTTCTGTCTTCTGCCTTCTATGACTGATGTTTTATTTCATTCATGCTTGTTACTTTCTACATTTTGTTTTATTATGTCTTTGCTCTGTCTTGTGATTTGGAAACTATATGGCACATTGTAACTTTTATTTTTTTAAATATTTTGCTTTTTAGCTTTCATTAATAAACTTTATTTTTTAGAGAAGTGCAGGTTCACAACTAAAGGGAGCAGAGAGAGTTCTCATATGCCCCTTTCTGCACACACAGCCTGCCCTCTGCAGCTTCCTGCCTCACAGGAGCACACCTCTTACTACCAGGCACCTCCCGACCCACCATTATCACTCAAAGCTTACCGTGGACATTCAGGTTTACCCTTCGTGCTGTACATTCTGAGTCTTGACAGAAGCATAATGGCAATGGGATATTATTCACTGCCAACAAGAGATGAACTATCAAGCCACAAAAACACGTGGAGAAAACTTAAATGTGTATTGCTAAGAGAAGCCAATCTGAAAAGACTACCTACTGTTTGATTCCAATTATATAACGTTCTGGAAATGGTGAAACAATGAGAACAGTAGAAGATCAATGGTTGCCACGGACCAAGGACAAAGGGGAAGGAGGAGGTGGATACACAGAGCACAGTGGGTTTTCTTTTTTTTTTTTTTTTTGAGATGGAGTTTCTCTCTTCTTACCCAGGCTGGAGTGCAATGGCACGATCTCGGCTCATCGCAACCTCCGCCTCCTGGGTTCAGGCAATTCTCCTGCCTCAGCCTCCCGAGTAGCTGTGATTACAGGTATGCACCACCATGCCCAGCTAATTTTTTGTATTTTTAGTAGAGACGGGGTTTCACCATGTTGACCAGGATGGTCTCGATCTCTTGACCTCAAGATCCACCTGCCTCGGCCTCCCAAAGTGCTGGGATTACAGCACAGAGGGTTTTTAAGGCAGTGGAACTATTCTTTATTATGCTATAATGGTAGATATATACATTGTGAAAGTCTATTTTAACTTTTAAATTATATTTTTGTTTTAAAAACTATAGACAACCTGGGAGCTATGACTCATGCCTAAAATCTCAGCACTTTGGGAGGCCAAGGAGGGAGAATTGCTGGAGCCCTGAAGTTCAAGACCAGCCGGGGCAACATAGTGAAACCTCATCTCTACAAAAAATTAAAATTTAGCCGTGTAGTGCCGCATGCCTGAAGTCCCAGCTCCCAGTCTCAGGAGGCTGTAGTGAGAGGATCACTTGACCCCAGGAGTTCGAGACCACCGTGAGCTGTGATTGTGCCACTGCACTCTAGCCTTGGAGACAGAGCAAGACCTCATCTCAAAACATAAAACAGCAAAAAACACTACAAACTCACTTCAGAGTTTGGGGATTTGGTTCAAGACCACTGAAATAGATAATTGTTCAATGAAGTTAGTCATGCAAATTATTTGGTTTCCGAGTGTATATAAAAGTTATGTTTAAACTATACTGCAGTCTAACGATTATGTTAATAATCTTGTGTCTCAAAACAGTATGTGCGTACCTTAATTAAAAATACTACTTTATTGCTTAAAATACTAACACATATCTGAGCCTTGAACAAGTCATAATCTTTTTCTTGGTGAGGATCTTGCATCTATATTGATGGCTGTTGACTGATCAGGGTGAGGGCTGCTGAAGGTTGGGGTGCCGGTGGCAATTTCTTAAACTAAGACAATGAAGTGTGTTGCATTGATACACTGTTCCTTTCACAACACATTTCCCCGTAGCATGTGATGCTGTTTGATAGCATTTTAGCCATAGTAGAACTTCCTTCAAAATTGGAGTAAACCTTCTCAAACCCTGTTGCTGTTTTATCAACTAGGGTTATGGAATATTTTAATCCTTTGTTGTCGCTTCAACAATGTTCATGACATCTCAACCTGGAGTAGGGTCTCTCTCAAGAAAATATTTTCTTTACTCATCCATAAGAAGCAACTCCCCCTTTGTTCAAGTTTTATCATGATTTCACATAAACTTCATCCCACCTTAAGGCTCTAATTCAAATTCTAGTTGTCTTGCTATTTCTACCACATCTGCAGGGACTCCTTCCACTGACATCCTGAACCCTCAGAGTCATCCATGAGGCTTGGATCAACTTCTTCCAAACTCCTGTCACTGTTGATATTTCAACCTCCACCCATGAATCACAAATATCCTTAATGGCATCTAGAATGGTGAATCCTTTCCAAAAGGTTTTCAATTCACTTTGTTCATCAACGAGATCACTATCTAGGACAGCTATACCTTTACCAAATGCATTTCTCATTTAATAATGAGACTTGAGAGTCAAACTGCTCCTGGATCCCTGGGCTGGAGAGTGGATACTATATTAGCAGACAGGAAAACGTTACTCTCCCTAAACATCTCCATCAAAGCTCCCGAATGACCATGTGAATTGTCGATGAGCAGCAATATTTTTAAAAGAATCATATTTCTTCTTAGCAGTAGGTCTCAACAATGTGCTTAAACTGTCAGTAAATCATGCTGTTACAGATGTGCTGTCATCCAGGCTGTGGTCTTCCATTTCTAGAGCATGGAGAGAGCAAATTTAGTGTAATTCTTAAGGGCCCCAGGATTTTCAGAGTGGTGAAGGGGCACTGGCTGTGACTTGAAATCACCAGCCAGGGGGTCCCTGAGTCAACTGTCCTTTGAAGTTGTAAAGCTGGCCGTTGACTTCTCTCTAGCAATGAAAATTCTACATGGCATATTTTTCCAGTAGAAGGTTGTCTCACCTATACTGAAATTCTGTCGTTCAGTGTAGTCACCTGCACCAGTGATCTTACCAAGGATCTCCTAGATAACCCACTGCAGCTTCTCCATCAGCACTTGCTGCTTTACCTTGCACCTGTAGGTTACAAAGGTGGCTTCTTTCCTTAAATCTCGTGAACCCATCTGCTGGCTTTCAAGTTTCTTCTACAGCGTCCTCGCCTCAGTCTTCGTGGAACTGTTGAGAATTAGGGCCTTGCTCTGGATTAGGCTCTGGTTACGGGAATGTTGTGGTTGGTCTGATTTTCCAGCCAGACCATGCAAACTTTCTCCATATCAGCAATAAGGCTGTCCTGCTTTCTCATCATTTGTGTGTTCACTGGAATAGCACTTCCTGTTTCCTTTCAGGGCTTTTCCTTCACATTTACAAGTTGACCGCTTGGTGCAGGGGGCCTACCTTTTGGCCTGTTTTGGCTTTTGACATGTCATCCTCACTAAGCTTAATCATTTCTAGCCCTAGATTTAAAGTGAGAGACATGCAATTATTTCTTTTATTTAAATACATAAAGACTACTGTGATTATTAATTGGCTAAATTTAATATGACTGTGTCTCAGAGAACAGGGAGATGCAGAGAGAGAAAAAAATTTAATATGACTGTGTCTCAGAGAACAGGGAGGTGCAGAGAGAGAGACAAATTTAATATGACTGTGTCTTAGAGAACAGGGAGGTGCAGAGAGAGAAAAAAATTTAATATGACTGTGTCTCAGAGAACAGGGAGGTGCAGAGAGAGAGAGAAATTTAATATGACTGTGTCTCAGAGAACAGGGAGGTGCACAGAGAGAGAGAGAGAGAGAGAGAGAGAGAGAGGAGCAACTGGCCAGTGGGACAGGTAGAACCTACAGAAGCTCTATATGAAGTCTGCCATCCTATATGGGCAGGGATCATGGCACCCAAAACATTTACAATAGTAGCATCAAAGATCACTGATTGTAGATCACCATAACATAAATAATCATAATGAACCATTTGAAATATTATGAGAACCGCCAACTGTGACACAGAAACAGAAAGTGCTTTTGCAAATTGTTGGCACTAGACTTGCCCAGTGCATGGTGAGGGTGGCCACAAACCTTCAATTGGAAAAAAAACCCACCATCTGCAAAGCACAAGAAAGTGAAACTCACTAAAATGAGGTGCACCTGTACTTAACACTGTCTTGGTGTGAACGCAGGGAGTGAGCTCTTAATACGTTTGCTGGATTTGGCTACTGTGTGGCTTCATTCAACAGTCCCAAGGAGCACTCAGTAACTAGCCTCCTGGCAGACTAATTTTTTCTCTAAAAAAGTAGAGAATTTTTTTGAATATTTCTGCTTGTTTCATAAATTCCAAACATCCAATCGTCCTTTAAAAATCATATAATACTCTAAAGATTGATTTATTTTCTAAATTAACTTTATCTCTCTTCATCACAGCAACTCCACAAACCCCACAACAACCAGCCCAGAGTATGCAAAGGAGCACTGTTTTAGTACAATCCCATTATGAACTCCTCTGTTCATTTATCATTTTAGTACAATCCCAT
>CM052650.1:173900168-173934673 GCA_028533165.1 Leontopithecus rosalia | reverse complement strand
ACTCCTCTATTCATTTACCATTTTAGTACAATCCCATCATGCACTCCTCTGTTAGTACAATCCCATCATGCACTCCTCTGTCAGTACAATCCTATCATGCACTCCTCTACTCATTTACCATTTTAGTATGATCCCATCATGCACTCCTCTGTTAGCACAATCCCATCATGCACTCCTCTATTCATTTACCATTTTAGTACAATCCCATCATGCACTCCTCTGTTCATACCATTTTCATACAATCCCATCATCCACTCCTCTGTCATTTACCATTTTAGTACAATCCTATCATCCACTCCTCTGTTCATTTCCCATTTTAGTACAATCCCATCATGCACTCTTCTATACACTTCTGTTCATTTATCATTTTAGCACAATCCCATCATGCACTCCTCTGTTAGTACAACCCTATCATACATTCCTCTATTCATTTACCATTTTAGTACAATCCCATCATGCACTCCTCTGTTAGTACAATCCCATCATGCACTCCTCTGTCGTTTACCATTTTAGTACAATCCTATCATCCACTCCTCTGTTCATTTACCATTTTAGTACAATCCCATCATGCACTCCTCTATACATTCATTCAGTAGTTTGGTGGCCACAGACTTTGTACTGAGTGTCAAGGTAAAAATTCAACTTAGGGTGTTACTACTTGGGACTTTAGGTTAGGTCAGAGATCCCTCATGACAACTGACCCCAAAATATAATTCAAGTTTCAATTAGAAGGCTCTCTACCCTTTAAATGTTCAGATATATAGGAATCAGAATTCAAACCTCAGTTTTTCTCCTTCTACTCTAACCTGCAGCCACGGAAACCAACTGTTTCCACCACAAGACTGACATGGCTGCAAAATTCTTCTCCCTTGGTGGCTTCTATATCAAGCATACCATATTTTTTTCCAGAAGATTTAGGGGTGCTGGGGAAGTATGTCCATCAAGCATGGCCCTTGGGACAACCTGCTGAAATTCCTCCTGCTCCTACCTTCATCTGGGAACCTGGCCCCACCTTCTCCTACTCTTCGCAGCACCTCAGGCTCCTTATGTGGCCCCCGCCTCCCAGCACAGCCTGAAAGAAGGGTGGTTCATTGCACCTCCTCCAGCTGCTGCCTTTAAGAGGGAGCAGCCCTACCAGTTTTGACTGTTTTCCAAAGTTCTTAAAATAAGTACAGCAAAAACTTGGATTAACACTTTCCAATTTACTTAAAGGCACTCAACTTTTAAACAAAAAAATGTATAGTTCTTTTTGTTATGGAACCAATATTTCAGTATCAGTGTATGTCACAGTCACAAAATCTACCACCAAGACATTTCTGATTTGGAAGTGAAGGCACTAAAACTTTTACTATTAGCAACTACGCATATTGTTTCATTCCTGAAATCAAGGTCAAAGAGCTAATAATTTTCATTCTTGGTGTGGAAATCTGTTTATGTTTCCTGTTGAATTATGTCAGTCAAGGCATGCAAGCATTCATTTGATTCCCTTGCAAAGCACTGGTTTCCTGCATTACGTTTTTTAAAGCTTTTGCTTAAATACATATTAAAATAATAGTTGATTTAAAAAGTAGTTGTCTATACATCTGATATAAGATACATCTGATATAAGATTTTAAAATATATTTGCTGGGCACAATGGCTCACACCTGTAATCCCAGCACTTTGGGAGGCTGAGGTGGGTGGATCACCTGAGCTGAAGAGTTTGAGACCAACCTGGCCAATCTGGTAAAACCCCGTCTCTACTAAAAACACAAACATTAGCTGGGTGTGGTGGCAGGTGCCTGTAATCCCAGCTACTTGTGGGGCTGAGGCAGGAGAATCACTTGAATCCAGGAGTTGGAGGTTGCAGTGAGCCAAGATGACGCCACTGCACTCCAGCCTGGGTGACGGAGTGAGACTCAGTCTCAAATATATATATACTGTAAACGTCAAAATAAAATATATTTGGGAATTCATTTTGTTGAAAAATCATTTTAAATCAAATGTCATGGGGATACTCCGCAATGCAACCTTCGGCCCATTTCTAAAACAGATTTATATATTGTCAGCAGTTGTCGGGAGACAGGAGCTATGATTGCACTCTGAAATTTATTTTACTACAAACATAAACCCTAGAAAACTTTCATAACATATTTCTCCCTGTTGGTTTCCGTAGGAATTGTGCATTTTGAAAATACCATGACTAGTTTAAAATCCATAGAAGAGTGAAAAGCAAGATTTACATTTCCCAAATGTCGCTCATTACCTAGATCCCCTATGTTGGTAAACAGATTCTGCCATTTAGGAAAATGAATTTTGTCTAAATTATCTTCTCGTGGCTATTGACATCAGCATTGTATTTTGCCTTTTATGGCAATATTCAGCCCAGTGACTGCCTAGCCCTTGTCAGGTGCTACTCCAGATGCTGCAATACAGCAAGAACACGGCAGAGTCCAGTCTTCGTGGAGTTTACTTTCTAATGAAAAAGGCAGATGATAAAGACAAAACCAAGTAAAATCATGGTGTATTAGAGGCTGTAAGGTGTATGAAGAAAAATAAAACAAGCAAAGAAACAGGGAGTGCCTGGCTGGGCTGCGGTGGGGGAGAGTCTCGCTGTTTTATGTGGAACTGCTGAGGGACGTTTCCCAGACATGGTGATACTAAGAATAAAGCCAGTAAGGAAAGAAGCCTTGTAGCTATCTGGGGAAATAACTGTCCAAAAAGGCCCTGGGGCAAGCTCCCACTTGCCATTTCTAGGACCAGTAAGGGTGTTAATGTGGCTGGAGCGCAGAGAGCAGGTGCCAGAGAAAAAGACCCAGAGATTAGAGCCAGGGGAAGTGCATGGTGTAGTCAAGAAGGCCTCAGGGCCCATGGTGAGGACATTCGCCTCTGAGGTGATAGGAGAAGCCTATGAGAAGATTCTGCGCTCACCAGGAATGTCTCTCCTACCATTGAAAATAATCACCCTGGTTATTGTGCAGGGCCCAGAAGCTGGCTTGCAGAAAGCAGAATGGATATTGCAATAAGCCAAGATGAAATGATGTTAATGGAGCCAGGGTTGTAGTGCTGACAGTGAGAAAATGATCAGGCTCCAGAAACATGGAAGCAGAGCTCCTAGAGCCAGCTGAGTAATTGGATGTGACTGTGGAGAAAAAAACAATGTAGCTCATTTTTAACTCAGGTTCGCAATGGGAAGAATGAGGCTTCTATTAAAGGTAATGGCAGAAACACTGCAATTACTTTTGCACCAACTTAATACTAACACATATAAAGGAGGGTGAAGGAAGAACAATTCTGAGGATGTAAATGGGTTTAAGAACAATTCTGAGGATGAAACTCACCAGTTTCAGATAAGCAAGAGTTGAGACACTTGTTAGATTCCAGATGGAGTTGTACAGACACATCAGGAGTCCAGGTCTGGGCCACAGATAACATTTTTGGAATCATTGATTTGCAGTTATTTAAAATCACAAATTTAATTATTTGGACTCTAGAATAAATATAGAAGGAGGTTTTGAGGATTAACCTAGAGAACTTTGGCAGATAGAGGTGGATAAACCAAATAAGAATATGAGAAGGCACCACTGGTTAGATTAAGGGCAAGTGTACCGTTTTTAAGTGAGATTTTAACGTTTCAAAGTAAAAGAATGTAAGTTAATATAAAATATCAGCTCAGACAAAATTATAGTCAAATTGTCTTTATGTAATGCTAACACATTGTTTTTTTGTAAGATAATTTAAGAAGAATCAATATGGCTTCAGATTTTTAAAAAGCACAGCTAGAAGAAAAGTATATTCAAGGTCAAGTTATGTCATTTCTTCTAAGTACACCATGCTCTAGAAGGGAGTTAACGTGTATAGGCCACAGTTTCATTCAAATATAAATAAGAGCATTGGCTGTCAGACACTGCACAACATCTCACACCTGGAATCTAGTGCGACGTCACCCACCATCATATTGTTTCACACTGATTTTAGTATAATACTTTCCTTTTATCACAGAAACCTCTAACAACCCAACTTCACAAAGACACAATGTCATTAGAAGACATGGAGCATGATCTAGTTGAAAGTGAATGACTGCAAGCTCATCTTGAGGTCCTTGAAAGAAAGACATTGAAGGTCATCATTTTTACCAAATTTGTGAAATTGCAAATTCTTGAGTCCCTGCCACCATCGTCTTTTCTGGGGAATACAACAATCTCATTCTCATGAGGCTTTTTTTTTTTTTTTGCTTTTAATCTTGTTTTCCAACTCTTTTTTCACACTGCAGTCAGAATAATCTTTAAAAAGACAGAAATTGGCTGGGTGTGGTGGCTTAAGCCTGTAATCCCAGCACTTTGGGAAGCCGAGGCGGGTGGATCACGAGGTCAACAGATCGAGACCATCCTGGTCAACATGGTGAAACCCCGTCTCTACTAAAAATACAAAAAATTAGCTGGGCGTGGTTGCGCGTGCCTGTAATCCCAGCTACTCAGGAGGCTGAAGCAGGAGAATTGCCTGAACCCAGGAGGCGGAGGTTGTGGTGAGCCGAGATCGCACCATTGCACTCCAGCCTGGGTAACAAGAGTGAGACTCCGTCTCAAAAAAAAAAAAAAAAAAAAAAAGAAAGAAAGAAAAAAGACGGAAATCTCATCATGTTGATTGTGTCTGTAATGTTTCAAAGACTTGTTATTCTCTCAAGAGGGTCCAGTTCCTCATCCTTTGTGATTTGTGGTCTGCTGGCCCCCAACCTCATTTCTCACCAAATTTACACCTCTCTCCGTTTTAGTCAATTTCATGACACGCCGTGTTTCTCTCAGTTTCTCAAATGTGCTAAATTTTGGTCATTTTCACAGACTCTTCTTTCTGCCTTGGACAAATAAATGTTCCTTCTTTTTTTACCTGGTTAACTTCTCATTTTTTAATATTTTTTTCTTAGCTATTTTTTCCTCAAGGTAGCATTCTCAGATTCCACAGGCACAGTTAAATTTTATTGCTGTGCGTTTCCTTTTGTAACTCACTGTAGGACAAATTGAAAAATTGGAAGTAAATGTTTGATTGCATATACATCTTATTTCTCCTTCACTAGTCTCTGTACTCATTGAAAACACTGACTATTTCCTGGTCACCTCCGCACCACCTTTGAGCAGTATCGTGATGGGTGCATAGAAAGGGCTCAAAATATTTATGAAATAAATGAAAATAAAACTTCCATAACAAAACACAGATCTTAAAGACATGTTTTATCAAGTAATAATAGCTACTGCATTGAGTATAAATGATACAGTCCTCACTGATAGAATTGTACAGCGTGTACTCCAGGAAACTTGTCTGTTTTGTACAACATGCACTCTGGGAAACGACTTGCATATTATTCACTGAAGTTCTGACAGTTACCCTATGCCATGGCATCCCTTTCACTCGTATCATTTGATTTTGCTGATATGGGGAATCTAATATCTACAATGAGTCAAATTCATATCTATACCACACTAAATTATTTGTGTAATTTTATTTTTAACATATTTAAATTATGTGCAGTTTGATGACTTATTCAGAACAAACTTGCTCGTTTGTATAAAAAATCGAGCATTGACAAACATAATTCAAACATTTATTTTTAATAAAGGAAAGCCAGACTCAGTTTTGTCTTGAAACAGTTGATGTATAACCAGCAGCATTTGGGAAGTTTGGTGACATTTATCTGAATGCTTCTTAGTGACCCAGCAGTCACACATAGCAGGCTTTGGATGGAGAGAACATTCTAGGTCTTCATCCTCCTCTCACACAAGAAAGTAGAAGCTGGAGGATGAAAATGCATTCTGCTTCCAGCTGGGAAAGAACATACTTTCCCCTAGGCCCGGGGAAGGTGGTTCTTTTCAGTAAAGGGCAAGAATGCCTTGAAAATGTGAAATAAAAGCTGGTGCATGTATAGGAGGCCATGTCAATACTTCTGGCATGAAGGCTCACTCGGCCTTGCTGACTTTCTCATCTATTTCCTATAGGGCTTGGTCAAAATATCTACTTGTCTCTTGGCCCAGAACCATCCCTTATGACTGGGTTTGTTTTGTTGCTCTTTCTGTTGAAGGGAAGAGCTTTTAAATGCTCTTTAGCCCTTTACCTAGGAAAAGCAGGGATTATTCACATTTCATCAGTGTCAAACTTGACTTAATGAAAGAGGACATCAGCTCATTTGTTCCATCACCAGGAAACCTTTGCTTCTCTTATGAAAAAGAGAAGAATCAGAAGTCTCATTTTTAAATGTCTGTCATACTCAGTCATCTATACTTCAGAACTTGTTTTATGATGAGATTTTTTAGGCCTGGAGAAGTTTTAAAAGACTGAGCATTTGGGAAGAGCATGGGCTGAGGAGTAAGGTAGCAAGTGTAGAAAAACCTGCCAGCTCCTTGTTAAAGAGAATGCAAGCTCCGTGGTGGGCAGTCATTGCCATTAAAAAAAACCTGCTATAGCTGCAACATCTAGAGCACGGTCTAGCACATATCAGTTACTCAATAAATACCCTTAAAATGAATGCATAAAAGCAAGTCCAGATCTTCTCGTACTGACTGACGATTGAAGGAACATTTCTACACAGATGCATGAAATGGGGCCACTTCACACTTCATCGCTGACACTTCTCTTTGCATTTTATGAATAGCAAAGTGGGCAGAGGTACTGCTTGGGGGAACAGTGCACAGCTGTCTGCACAGAAATTGCACTGCCGAGAGCCCAGGGTCCCAGCTGGGTTAGGGTCTTAACCTTAGTGCTGGCAGTGGGTGCAACTTGCATAGGTAATTGAGAGTTATTTGTAACTATTTTAAAACCTATTATTTAGCATGTAATTTGTCTTTCTCTTATTCTTTTAGGCAAGAGAAATCATAGTTCCTCCAAAAAACCATTACATGGAACATTACTCCTTAGAATGTGGCCTCGTTCTATAGAATAATGTGTAGTGTTTTGACCACCATTTGTACCCACAGCAGTTCTATTGCTTTTGGAAGAAAGCGGGTGCTAGATCTGAAACATCCATGCATCATTCAAGTCTAAATACAAAACTATTTGAGATAGTGTGACAGATCGAGCACCAAGAGATGGTAATATAGAAACAATTTCTAAATTGTCACTTAAAACAGGTAGCAGAGACTAGGCAAGGAAGATGCTTGGCAAAGTCCTGCTTTCAAAACTGGATTTTAATTATTCTCTATTCTATTCTATTATTTGTTTATTTCTGATTTCAAAAATCATACAAATTTTTATGGTGGAAATTTTGAAAAAATACAGAAAATAACTACAGAAGAAAGGAGAGCAATCATAATTTCATTGCCCCTGTAAAATTATTGTTGACACCCTGGCATGCAGCCTTTCCATCTTTTGTATTTTTTAACTCTTATTTTGGGTCTGGGGGTACATGTGAAGGTTTATTACATAGGTAGACACGTCATGAGGGTTTGCTGTACAAATTATTGCATCACCAAGGTACTAAGCCCAGTACCCAACAGCTGTCTTTTCTGCTCCTTTCCTTCCTCTCACCCTCCCCACTTAAGTAGGCCCCACTGTCTGTTGTTTCCTTCTTTGTGTAAGTTCTTATCATTTAGCTCCTACCTACAAATGAGAACATGTGGTATTTGGTTTTCTGTTCCTGCATTATTTTGTTAAAGATAATAGCTTTCAGCTCCATCCATGCTCCTGCAAAAGAAATGATCTTATTCTTTTTTATGGCTGCATAGTATTCCATGGCATATGTGTACCACAGTTTCTTTATCAAGCCTGTCATTGATGGGCATTTAGGTTGATTCCCTGCCTTGCTATTGGGAACAGTGCTGCAATGAACATTTGTGTGCATTATGTCTTTATGATAAAATGATTTATATTCCTCTGGGTGTAAATAATGTAATGGGGTGGCTGGGTCAGATGGTATTTCCACTTTAGCTCTTTGAAAAACTGCCATACTGCTTTCCACAATGATTGAACTAATTTACACTTCCACCAACAGTGTATAAGTGTTCCCTTTTCTCTGCAACCTTGTTGGCATCTTTTATTTTTTGACTTTTTAATAATCACTATTCTGACTGGTGTGAGATGGTACCTCAATGTGGTTTGATTTGCATTTCTCTAATTATCAGTGATACCGAGCTTTTTTTCTTATGCTTGTGGGCCACATGTATATCTTCTTTTGAGATATGTCTATTCATGTCCTTTGCCTGCTTTTTAATTGGGCGGTTAGTTTTTCTCTTGTAAATTTATTTAAATTCCTTATAAATGCTTGTTAATAGACCTTTGTCAGATACATAGTTTGCAGATATTTTCTCTCATTCTCTAGGTTGTGTGTTTACACTGTTTATAGTTTTTAAAATTGTTGTTGCTGTGCAGAAGCTCTTGAGTTTAATAAGATTCCACTTGTAAGTTTTTGGTTTCATTCTAATTGCCTTTAGTGTCTTTGCAATGAAATCTTTGCCCATTCCTGTGTCCAAGATGATATTGCCTAGGTTGTCATTAAAAAAATCCATTTGGTCCAATGTTGAGCTTAGGCTGAATATCTTTGTTAATTTTCTGCCTTAATGATCTTTCTAATACTGTCAGTGGAGGGTTGAAGTCTCCCACTATTATGTAGGAGTCTATGCCTCTTTGCACAACTCTAAAAACTCACTTTATGAATCTGGGTTCCACTGTGTTGGGTGCGTATATATTTAAGAGAGTTGGGTCTTTTTGAATTAAACCCTTTACCATTACTTAATGCCTTTGTCTTTTTTCATCTTTGTGTTCTGAAATTTCTTTTGTCTGAAATTAGGATTGCAATCCCTGCTTTTTTCTGTTTTCTTGAAATATTTTCCCACATCCATTTATTTTGAACCTATGAGTGGCATTATATGGGAGATGGATTTCTTGAAGATAGCATGCTAATGGGTTTTGCCTTTTTTTATACAATTCAGTATGTGTGGATTCAATCCTGTCATTGTGTTGTAGCTGGTTATAATGGCAGCTTGTCAGTGACACAGGTCTCTATGTTTAAGTGTGTTTTCATATTAGTTGGTAGTGGGCTTTCCTTTCTTCATTTAGTGCTCCTTTCAAGATCTCTTTTAAGGAAGGTCGAGTGATAATGCAGTCCTCAACATTCGCTTATCTAGAAAGGATATTATTTTTCTTCACACTTAGGAAGCTTAGTATAGCTGGATTTGAAATTCTTGGCTGAAGATTTTTTTCTTTAAGAATGTTGACTATAGGCCCCCAGTCTCTTCTGGCTTGTAGGATTTCAGCAGAGATACTGCTGTTAGCCTGATGGGGATCCCTTTGCAGGTGACCTGTCCTTTCTCTCTAGCTGCACTTAACATTTTTTACTTTGACCTTGGAGAATCTGACAATTATGTCTCTCAGGGATGATCTTCTTGTGCAGAATCTCTGAGTTCTCTGTATTCTTTTAAATTAGACTGTTGGCCTCTGTAACAAGGTTGGGAATGCTTCCATGGATGATATCCTGAAATGTTTTTCAAGTTTTTTGTTTTCCCCCTGTTGCTTTCAGGGATATCCATGATTCACAGATTTGGCCTCTTTACATAATCCCATACTTCTTGGAGGTTTTGTTCTTCCCTTTTAATTTTTCTCTTTATTTTTGTCTGACTGTCTTATTTTATAGAACCAGTCTTCAAATTCTGGTATTTTTTCCTCAGTTTGGTTTATTCTCCTGTTAACACTTGTGATTGCACTGTAAAATTCTTATATTGCTTTATTCAGCTCTTTCAGACTCACTAGGTTCTTTTTTATACTGGCTGTTTTGTCCTTCAGCTCCTGTTAGACTTTATTGTGATTCTTATTTTCCTTGAAGTTGGTTTTGCCATCTCCTGAACCACTATTCTTTTAAATGTAAAGAAGTGTGCTTCTTGTGCCTGGGAGGTTATTAGTTTCAGAAATAAGTCATTAACTTAAAAGATTTCCCAAAGGATTACAAACGTAAAAAGTGGCTCTTTCATGAAGTGTATCAGTAATCTCTAATTAAGTTAAACACAGCTTAACTTTGATGGTAAGAAGCTTCTGGTAGATGAAAAAATAGTCAAGCCAAAGAGACATAAAATGCATTACTGTAGATAAAATATTTAAATTAATACTTTCATGTGTGCATACATAAAAATACACTGATAAACTACAGGTAATAAAAAATGATGCTTTCAAATGTGCCTATTTGCTTTTCCTTTTTATAAAATTGTAATTTCTGAAACATGGAGACAAATGGTTTCTAACTTTCATGATCCCAAACGTGAGAAATAATGCAGGAAAATATAATTAATGCTGGAATGATGAAACAGGATGCACCTTAAGTATGCACCTGTTTAATTTATAATCTGTTCAACCATCCTAATGGTAGAAGCAAATAATGATTGTTTTTACCACTGAACTGAAAATTTAAATGATGTAAATATCTATAGATCCATTCCAACCTCAGATTTGGCAAAGTTTGTGGAAACCTGACTGAACAATGTAAAAAAAAAAAAAAAAGCGAATCCAAAAGACACTGTATTTAGAACAGGAAGTTGATTTCATCTTTGACATTTTCAAATAATGCTTAGCTGAAAATTCAAGTGATCTGTCTGCATTATAATTTTTAATATTAATTTAATGCAGAATACACATATTTTAGCATAAAATCCATTATTTTAAAATATTTCCTATAAAAATCTTTACATTTAATGAGAAAGTTAGGTTTTCAATTAATTGTGATTATCACATAATTATGATGTAATAATGATGGTTTGATTTTATTTGTATATTTTTTAATATCTAAAGTGTCAACATATATAACCTCATTTATTCACCACTATAACATTTTCACTTGTTTTTAAGAAATGAAGATTCAGACAGATTATATAATTTACCCAATGTACTGATTATAAAGAAGTAGCATTTGTCAGATTAAGGAAAAACTCACGTCTTGAGAATGTACTATGAGCTCTACCCTTCACTATAATGCTCTGATGATGAAATGATTATCCTCACTACTCAGTTAAGAATTAGAACTATCAATTAAGCAAAGATATTTATATCTGATTTTGTGAATTTTTTTTCTATGAAACATTTTATTTTTTCTGTTGCAGTTATCACGTAAGAATTTAGGTTATAACTTGGGGTACATTTGCTATGCAGAAAGGTTATAGGCTAGGCTGTCCTTAAAGTCCAAGGATTGAGCTGGGGCATGTGAACTTTTGTCTGGAATGCCTTGGAAAGGCATAGTTTAATATATGAGACACAATTTGAAGGTGGCTTTTTTTTTTTTTGAGATGAAGTCTCACTCTGTCACCTAGGCTGGAGTGCAGTGGTGCTAGCTCAGCTCACAGCAATCTCTGCTTCCCAGGTTCAAACCATTCTCCTGCCTCACCCTCCCAAGTAGCTAGGACTACAGGCAGGTGCCACCATGCTTGGCCACTTTTCATACTGCTAGTAGAGACAGGATTTCATCAGGCTGGCCAGGCTAGTCTCGAACTCCTAACCATGAACAATCCATTCATCTCAGCCACCCAAAGTGCTGGGATTACAGCCATGAGCCATCATGCCTGGCCAAAGGTGGCTTTTATGAACTTTTGAAAATTCTGATATTCATATTCCAAGCCATTAACATTTCAACATTCTTGATTTTGAAATAATTTTTTTTAAATCCCTGACACTCCCCAGGTTTCTAATTCTCACCCCTCACTAACTTCTTATACCCCTTCATTTACCACATTCTTCAGCATCATGAATGGAAAGGAGACCAACACTCTGGTAAAATGCAGAGTGGGTTGAGTCTGTGATTCATATAGTTGTGGCCAATACACATTTCACAGTTTGCAAACTTAGGTGTAAAAATAAAAGCAGCTTTGTTTTCCTATAATTGAACTTAATTTATAATATGAGCAGCTATTTCATTCCAGTGGCTAGAAATTTACTCTCACACAATTCTGGATTAATCTGGTCAATTCCATTTTCTTTTCTTTTTTTTTTTTTTGAGACAGAGTTTCACTCGTTACCCAGGCTGGAGTGCAATGGCGCAATCTCGGCTCACCGCAACCTCCACCTCCTGGGTTCAGGCAATTCTCCTGCCTCAGCCTCCTGAGTAGCTGGTATTACAGGCACGTGCCACCATGCCCAGCTAGCTTTTTGTATTTTTAGTAGAGACGGGGTTTCACCATGTCGACCAGGATGGTCTTGATCTCTTGACCTCGTGATCCACCCACCTCCACCTCCCAAAGTTCTGGGATTACAGGCTTGAGTCACCGCGCCCGGCCCCATTTTCTTCCTTACAATTCTAGTTAAGTTTCGAAAAGCTTTATTAGAATTGTCAAGTTTATCCTAAGAGGCTACAATAACTAAAACAGCATAGTAATAGTACAGAAATAATGGAACAGAAGAGAGAACCCAGAAATAAACTCACATACTTATAACCATCTGATCTTCGACAAAGTCAACAAAAACAGCAATGGCAAAAGCACTCTCTATTCAATAAATGGTGCTGGGATAATTAGCTGTCCATATGCAGAAGAAATGAACTGAACTCCTACCTATCCCCATATACAAAATTAACTGAAGATGGATTAAAAATTTCAATGTAAGACCTCAAACTATAAATATTCTAGAAGAAAACCTAAGAAATACTCTTCTCAACATTGGCCCTGACAAAGAATTTATGTCTAAGTCCTAAAAACCAATTATAATAAAAACAAAAAATGTCAAGTGGGCCTAATTAAATTCAGGAGCTTCTGTGTAGCAAGAGAAACTCAACAGAGTAAACAGACACCCTCTAGAATGGGAGAAAATATTCACAAATGATGCATCTGACAAAGGCCTAATATCCAGAATTTATAAGAAACTTAAATCAACAAGCAAAAACCAAATAACCCCACTAAAAAGTGGGTAATTAACATAAATAGATACTTTTCAAAAGATGACATACAAGTGGGCAACAGGCATATCGAAAAATCTTCAACATCACCAATCATCCAAGAAATGCAAATCAGAGCCATGAGTTACCATCTCACACCAGTCAGAATGGCATCTGTTAAAAAGCAAAAAAGTAACAGATGTTCATGAAGCTGCAAAGAAAAGGGACATTTATACACTGTTAATGGAAATATAAATTAGTTTAGCCACAGTGGAGGAACGTTTGGCGATTTCTCAAAGAATTGAGAGTTGAACTACCATTCAACCCAGCAATCCTATTACTGGATATATATACTCAAAGGAAAGAAAGTCATTGCAGCATAAAGATACGTGCACTTGGATGTTCCTTGCAGCACTATTCATAATAGCAAAGACGTAGAATCAATCTAGGTACTCATCATTGGTGGACTGGATACATAAAACGCAGTGCATATACACCATTACACCATGGATTACTACACGGCCATAGGAAAAAATGTAATAATGTCCTTTGCAGAAACATGGATGGAGCTGGAGGCCATTATCTGAAGCCAATTAACAGAAAAACAGAAAACCAAATACTGGGTGTTCTCACTTAAAAGTGGGAGCTAAACATTGGGCACACATGAACATAAAGATGGCAGCAACAGACACTGGGGACTAGCACACGACCTATTAGGTACTAGGCTCACTACCTGGATGACAGGATCAATGGTACCCCAAACCTCAGCATTACACAATCCACTCAAGTTAACAAAACTGCACATGTACTCCATGAATCTAAAAAAAAAAGTGGAGAAAGAATTGTCAAGTTTAGGGAAAGGAAGGCACGCCTGGCTTAGCTGTCAACTCCCCATGTTGGCAAAGAACAAGGCATCCATTTTTCTTGTCTGGTCCTTGATTTCTCCCATTACCTAAAGTGGCATATTCTAGCAGGTCACATCACACTAGGGATGTGAGAATTTCTGCTAACTCTATTAACTTATGGCTTTTTCTCTATTCCCAGTACAAGGATATTCATCTCCTTCAGGGCATGGAAACTGACTTTTATTTTGTCATACATTCTTTCTAGTCTATTATTTATAAGTGAACTTTATTTCTCAAATCCCTTAGGGTTCTAATATTTGGTTCTCAAAAAGGCTTGAAAATCATTGCCTCCCATACATAATGTCTCTACAACGAGTTCTGAAAATGTATTTGGGGAAAAAAAAGGAGCAGCGAAAAATAATTTTGTTGTAACCAGCATTTTTGGAGGTAAATGATAAGTGCTACCTCTAGGGAACAGGCGTAAAAGAATAAAAATGAATTACTGAGAAGAAATTAGATTGGTTAAATTATGGTACTGGTAGGTTTAGAAAATAGTTTTTAAAGGAGTAACGGTTGTAATCCCAGCACTTTCAGAGGCCAAGGCGGGTGGATCACGAGGTCAAGAGATCTAGACCATCCTGGTCAACATGGTGAAACCCCATCTCTACTAAAAATACAAAAAATTAGCTGGGCATGGTTGCACGTGCCTGTGATCCCAGCTACTCAGGAGGCTGAGGCAGGAGAATTGCCTGAACCCAGGAGGCGGAGGTTGCGGTGAGCCGAGATCGCGCCATTGCGCTCCAGCCTGGGTAACAAGAGCGAAACTCTGTCTCAAAAAAAAAAAAAAAAAAAGGAGTAAAAGTTTCAGTCATAACATATCTCCCCATGGGTGAGGAATCAAAATGGCTGTGTAAGAGCAGGTTGTAAAAGAGATTTTCATTGGAGAACTCAACACCCCCTCACAACAGCCAAAACGGTAAGTGGACAGGAAATCGCCAAGGATACAAGAGGACCTCAAAAACCTACGGGATCTGGTGAACATTTATAACACACCATCTCTTCTACACGTCCACACAGTAGTTACCAAAATAGACTACGAACTTGGCTATTAAAAAAACACACTTAAAAAACTGAATCATACAGACTATGTTATCTGACCAGAAGGAACAAACTAGAAATCAAAATAACAGCAAAATCTCCAAGCAGTTGAAAACTACACGCTTCTAAATAAAAAAAGAAAGCGTGAGCAAGGGGAGGTTCAAGATGGCGGACTAGCGTCCGGAGTGCGCCGCTCAGGGAGGCGCCGGGGTGGGCCGTAAACACCGACCCTGCGAGCGCATCGTCTATGAAACCGTGTTGGGATCCAGCAAGGCAGCAGGGGACTCAGAACGGAAGGGAACGGGGCTGAACAGCTCATCCGACGTCCTCGCAGAGCCGCGGCCGCTCCACAGCGAGGAAGTGTGCGCGAGGTCCGGGGACCACGCCTCCCACGTGGCCTGTGCCTGCCTGAGACCCGGATGTTCCTGCCTGCCTGAGACCCGGATGTTCCTGCCTGCCTGAGACCCGGATGTTCCTGCCTGCTTGAGACCCGGATGTTCCTGCCTGCCTGAGACCCGGATGTTCCCGCCTCCCAGTCACGGATGCAGATAACCGCCTGGCGTCTTGGCGGAGGCGGCGCTCTGGACCCCGGGACTCCCCGAGCAGGCGGAGGACGCAGCGCCGCAGCTGCACGGAGGCCACCCGGTCGCACTGCCCGGAGGCCGTGCGGCCACCCCTCAGCAGACAGGGCCGGAGAGGAGCCCGCGTCCAGCCCCGCAGCCCCGCTTCTGCCTGAGCTCCGCAGGCGGGCACAGCTCCACGGTCCCCTGGGAAGCACCGGGACGCTGGGAAGGGGACCCCATTGACCCCTGCTGCTCATCGCCGGGCAGGCCTCGCCTGCGGGAGCTCCCAGCACAGAGGACCCACTTGCACCCGAATCCTGGGGCAGGCGCAGCTCCAGGCCCCCCAGGAGGCCCCTGGGTCACAGAGCAGGCAACCACCCTCACCCAGGCTGCTCCCAGCCAGGAGGGACGTGCCAGCTGGGGATGCCGATGGCGCAGAGCCACCTCTGCCTGACCTTGTGGTGGCCACAGCTCCGGTTCCCCTGGGCAGCACCCGGTGGGGGACCTGGTGACTCCACCCACCCTCACTGCTGGCTGCAGGTTGGGACCTGCCGGCTGCTGCACTGCCCAAGACGGGGAAGTAGTCAGTTTCAGAACACTGAGAAGAGGGCGATGCTGGGACCACAGAGTGAGCGGGTGACAAGGCCTGCCTCCGTCCCTCCACAGGACCTACCTGGAAGGGTAGAGCCCCTGCCTGACGGAGCTCCATGGACCACAACACCTAATGAGAAAATACAAGCCCAAAGCCAGTGATCACAGGGGGTTTCTCTAGTGCTCAGGACGGACCGGGTGAGGGATCCTCCCTTTCCTCTCCAACCCTTCAGGAAGCACTACTGCCAGCGGCACCAAAATAGAAAAGAACCCTGTGGGTAAGAGCCTGTCCACCGTCCAGCACTCTTAAACCTCACCTACAGGATCACAGCCCAAAATACAACTTCAAAATAGTTTGCAGGTATACAGTACCTGTGAAAACTAAGGCAGAAATCCAGCTATAAATAAAGATTCTAAACAGAGTCTTGGCCCTCTGAAAACACTCCAAAATGAAGCCAGCTGACTATTTTCAACCTACGTCACAGTGAAAGGAACACCAGGCCTCATACATGAGAAAGAATCAGTGCAAGAATTCTGGACTCTAAAGCCAGTGTGTTCTCTTGCCTCCAAAGCACATATAAGTTTTCTAAAAATGGCTCTTAATCAGAGTGAGATGAGTAAAATGAAAGACATAGAAGGCAGAACCTGGATGGCAAGGAAGGTCATCAAAGTCCAGGTGAAGGTTGAAACCCAGTCCAAGGACTCAAAGGTGTCCAGTAAGGTGATTAATTACTGATTAATTAGTAAAATAGAGGTCTATTCCTTTTAGGGTTATTTCCTGGAATATCTTATCACTTGGTAAAGTACTAGTTGGTTCTAAAGTTAGATCGTCAAGTTCATCATTAGAATCTTCTCTTGATCCTTGGAAAATGCATGCATATACATATGATCTTTGGAAATAAAATTTTCACTTCATCACACAGCTTTTCTCCCTCCATGTTTACCTATTACAAACACTTCTTTCAAAACTTTTGTCTCAGCATATATTTTGCGTCTAGATTGAAACATAATAATCTAGTTTCATTATAATCAAAATGTGTTGGGTTTCTCTACGAGCTAAAGCATCTCTGGAATCTACCAAATTTATATATTGAAGGATTTGTGACAATTCAGTTATTACTTTAAGTATAAAGCATTTATTGCTGTTTGTGTGTTTTCTCTATTAAAAGTCAATGAGGAACGTGATGCTACATTTTTGTGTAGTCTTGGTTCTCTTTAGAAAAAATTGTAAGTATATTCTGAGAATGAAGCTATGTAACTAAGAATAAAATAATTTGATAACCAAGGACTGTTGCTTTAAATACCATCTAGAATATAATAGTCTCTTATATACAACATTATTAATAATAATTTATTTTCTAGCATGGCATAATATACCAAAAAGTGGCTGTTAGGTACCTTTATTTTGTTGTTGGATAATTGGATAATCAATATTACTGATAACAATAAGTAATTTCAGTTTTTTCATTTGTTTCATGAGCAATAAAAAATAACCATATTAAAGAGCTGAAACTTTCTTTCTGACACTAAAAATATTGAAAATGCCTGTTCTACTTAGTGATTTGCAGTGGAGCAGCACCAGGATCCCTGTGGGGGAAAATGAATGTTGAAATATTTTTCCTTTTTATTTCAGATTTTCATGGATGATAAAAATGCCTTCCAGGAATGAACAGAAAAGCTACAGAAATTGAATTATAATGGCAAAGTAAAATAACAAATTAATCAGAAAATCTAGATGAAATCCCATTGTTCCATGAAAATAAAAAAATCATTATTATTTTATTTTTTACTTCTTGGTTAATTGCAGATGATATGCTGAATGTCAAATCTTAGGAGATTGACAATTAATTTAGAAGAGAATCTTCAGGTCATTTTATTTATACAAATGAAAGAAACATTTATACATATAAGTTGGAAAAGTGTGACTGTAATGAAGCATATTCAGCCGCATTATGTGCAATATTAGAGTCCAGATGACAGTGTTCACTTCCAAATGAAATATAAAACTGGCTTTATAAACATTTTTCTTTAGAAAATACAAAGAAAGATTCAGGTCTTCCCCTGGCTGGCAAATGAACCAATGTTTTAATGCCTGCTATTGGTATTTTTAAAGTTTTCTGCAAATCTGAAGACTCTACAGAGCTATTTCTAAATACTAGGACTTTGCTAAAAGTATAAAATGAGAACAAGTCGTCATTCCTCTGTTATGCTTGCTAACTTGCTACCTAGTTAGAAACATTTTAGAACTTAGTATTATTTCTCACACATCGGCTTAGCAAAACTAGAAAACTTTGAAAATGTGCTCTTTGGCAAGATTCTGAGAATCAGTTGCTCTGATTTCTTAGTGGAGGTACAAATTGATAGAATCCCTATGGGGAGAACTAATTTGATAATATCTAACAAACTTGTATTATTTGACTCAGCAATACCAAGTCTACAAATATAGCTGTAAGATTCACCCCTCCACAAATAGGGGAAATGCACAGGTTTTTTCAGTATGCTGTTACTGGTAAAAACAAAAAATTGGGGAATAAAATTAATGCCCACCACAACCAAGTGGAATATTATCAACTGTAAACACACACACACACACACACACACACACACACACACACACACACACACACAGAGAGAGAGAGAGAGAGAGAGAGAGAACGCGAATCACTGGGATATATTACTAAGTAATTAAAGCAAAGCAGAGGCTGCAGGATATTGTGTATATTGTATAAAAAAAGAAGAAATAAGAATATATCCAAACACTGGACAAGTACCTGTATATCAAACTAAGAACTAACAAAAATTATGATCAAAAACAGGGTAGACAGGTTTGCAAGACTTGTATGAGTGTGTTTAAAACAATAGTTTTGATCTTTATTCATACAAGTGTTTTTACATACATGAAAATACATTAAAGGCAACAAAAAAACAAGTGCTAAAATTGAAGACATTAGCAAGAAAAACAGTAGAATATGTTCACAGACTTAAGTTAGCCTGACGGTTTTGGACACCCAAGGCAAGAAGCCAGCGAGGGAACTGATGGGGGGCGTGTGGGGCTATAGTCATCATCCATAATTTAGAACTCACCCCCACCATCACGGTATTGAATCACGCAATAGACATTCTGTCTTCATGTAACATTTCACTCAATACTTTTTCCTGGAACTAAGCTGGCAGGGTCTACCATGACATTTTCTAGTATGTCCCTAAAACAAGTTGGTGCAGTTTATTTTTTATTGTGAGATGACTTGGAAAAACTGTTTACTGTGTTCAGTGAGCCCTTTGGGAGCTGTGATGAGCCAAACTGACAATTTATGTTCTGATTGCTTTATCCATAATGCACTGAGCTGGTCAAAGGGGTTGCTGAAAAGAAGATAAACGGAAACTGATGAAAGCACAAATCAAGTGTGCAAATAAATATAATCTCCTTCTGCATGCCAGGACTGTGGTTTGGTACCATATCATCCATCTTTCATAGGCTGTTCAGCAACCCTCAGTCATGCCCTAAGCAGGGTCAGTGGTGACGCTCTTGCACTGGTGGGGTCCCCCCAGCAGATGCCTGGTCAGTGAATGCCTCCATCATGCCTCTTCCAGACCCTGAAAACTACACCTGTCTCAGATCAAATTCAAAAATCTCTCACTTGACATGCCAGTTTCTTGGTGTTCTCATTCCACTTTTCTCTCCAGCTTGCTGAGATGATTCCATGCTTTTATATATATGTGTAGCCTGTAATGCTTTCTCTCTTCTAAATGCCATGACAATTTTCTTCTGTGATTTCCCATTTTTTCCATCACTAAAGATTTCTTTTCTCTTTCTGTCTTAATAAGACCACCAATTATTGATTTCATGATGACACCTTCCGACAATTTGTTTTTCCCTTTAGATTAACCTTTTTGGCTATGCAACTCACTTTATAATGTTAGAGAATCTCTACATTTTCTTCACATAATTGGGTATTTAAAATTAATTTCCACAGACAATTATAAAATTTCTAAAACATTTATCTTTTTCTATTTTTTAACGCCTTCCAGAATTTGGGAATTAGATGTTATTGACTTAGTGAAGCAGCAGAACAATTTTTCCAACACATCCAGTTAAAAAAATCTATTAACAGAAAGCATCTGATTTTATTTAGATCTTTATTATTTAGACTTTTAAAACATGTATATTTTATAATTACATATAAGATTATTTAAACTGATATAATTAACCCACAGTGGGGAAAACCATTTATATCTATATAATTATTCACTATCCAGATAAATTACAAAATTTTAAAACCCAGAAATTTTAATTTTGTTATCTAAATATTTGAAAATAATGTTCTCAATTGAAGTAATATTTTATTTTTTCCCAGTTATTAAGTCCAGTACTTGATAACAGAGTTGCTGGGTTTGCAAGATGTGTGAATTTAGAGGTTTCCACTCCTCCCTTACCTATATTGATGGAAGACAGCCCTATTGACGTCAAAGATTCTTCAATTAGAAGTGTATTAATTTGACCAAAGTCTTTTTATATTAAAATTTATATAATAAATATTTGTTCAAATGTGCTGAAAAGTCCCTAAAATAATGTATGAACTTGAAAAACCTAATTAGCCAGTGAAAAATTATGTAAATCAGCTCAATCCCTGAAAGGAAAGTTTGGATCACAGGAAGTATATGGTCATTTAGTGGCTGGTAGGAAGTGCACATCCACGATGAGCAGAAAAAGTGCACAAAAGATGAAGGACTCCACTGTGCCAAGACGAATTGCAAATTACACATACTCTGCCTGGTAGAGAGAAGATGTAGTTCTTAAGATATTTGTGAATGAAGAGATCTGGAGAATTGTGCTTTAAATATTTATCTGGCACTAAATTAAAAAACATATTGACACTTTGCTGCTGTGTTTAAATACCCAGATATGGAATGACAGTCGAATTGTTTTCTGTAAACTCTGAAGGACACAGAACGTTTGTGAATAGATGTGGCTTCTCCGTTTAAATCCCTTCTGGTTGCAGTGACTACCCTTCACCCTTTTTAATTTAGGTCCTGTTAGTTTTACAATACACATCAAACTGCCCTTTGACACCAGCTGCTCTGAGTGGCTGGCACCACACACTAGACATTTGGCAGTAAAACATCACATGGTCAGGAAAAGTAAGTTCAACTGGATGTTGATGATCGATACACATGCCTTGGAAAGAAAAATCAATGTTCACTTCATCAGACCTCTGCTTTGTACTTCAAGTGGTTATTTCTCTCCTGACAGTATGAGAGGTCATCTAATTTAATTAATAGAAAGTAATATAAACTCTGGCGAAAAAAAAAACTTTGAATTACTAATCATTTATTTTACTTTCAGTAGAAACATGAGGAAGAATAGTAGAATTTGAACTAGCAAGTTGTCATAAATTAGTAATCCAGTGCTTGTTTAATAAGCCTATTATAAAAGAGCTTTCATTAGTACCCATTGAAAGTCAACACCCATTGACTTTCTATAAGATCGACAGACAATGAAAATAAAATTAAATATAGCACTGCCATTATATGCTACAGAAATAAAGAAAATAGTCTCAGTTTTAGAAGGTCTATGGATTTCTACATCTTGTCATATGCTTTTTCTTCCATGATGATAGAAATAGCCACTTGACTTTTTTGAATATTATTTTTTGGTGAACTGAGGGGGCTGGGTTAGATGGTCTTCAGAATAACTTTAGATCCAAATATAAAGGTTAATTCATATACTTTTTTAAAACCAGAAGTCTTTCTTACTTGGAGTTTTGGTGAAGTCAAGAAAACAATGATGGGAAATGGCATATATATTTCTTTTATATAAAAAATAACACAAATTACTAAAATTTTATATTTTTACGATTTAGTTACTTACGTATTATTTAGTGTCACATTACTATGTAGTCATGATATAATTTTTTTATTTTGCTCACCGGATAATTATAGATATACAGTGAATAAAATAATATCTACCATAAAGCACCAATTGAAAAATGTGGCATTTATGAATATTCCTATGTATGTATTTGTAGACAGGTTTTTGTTTCGATTAGGGAAATACCTAGAATTAGCATTATGAAGTCATAAATACCATTTCAGCTGTCTAATACAACTTCTTTTGCAAACTAGTTATACCATTTTCCAGTTTTACCAACTTACGGACATTTCCATTGCTCTCCACCCTTGCCCATGTTAGATTTTATCATATTTTTCTATTTCTTTTATATCTGAGAGGTTTTAATTTACATTTTCCTGGGTATAAATGATATTGAGCACATTTCAGGTAGATACTGGTCATTTACAATCTTTCCTTGAAATGACTGCTAAGTTTCCATATGAGCTCATTTTAGCTTTTAATATTAGTTCCAGAAATTCTTTATAAATATTAGATTTATCAAGAATTCAGCTTTTTGTTAAGGATTGTTTTGTAAATATCTTTCCATGTCTGTTACTTCTTCATTTTTTTTCAATATGGAGTTTTTTTTAACAGAAGTTCTTTCATTTTAATGGACTCTATCAATTGTCATGATAATTTAATTCTGTACCATGAGAAATCTTTGTCACAGAAACAAAAACTTATTTTTATTTTTTGTCTTAAAGCTGTATAGATTTAGTTTCCACATTTATTTGTATCAATGAACTAGTTCAAACTAATCTTTATGCATCGTGTTAAATAGGGGTTACATTTTATTTGTTCTGTATGGATATTTATTTTAGCACACTTTGCTGAAAAACATTTTATTTCCCAATCACCTTTGTGTAAAATAAGATGATTGGAGTCGAATTTGTTCTCAGAATTATGTTCCGTTTGTTGATTGAAGGTTTGCACCAAGAGGCTTGATGACAGCAGTTTTCTGAGTCTAGGAATCACATGGTGTGAGTCCTCTGACTCAGTTTTGTTCTGTTTGGACTTTATTGCTTTTGCTCATTTGCATTATCTGTAAATTTAGCAATAAACCTGTATATTTCTACAAAAAATGTCTGCTAGGATTATATTTATGATTGCATCAAATTTAAAATTAATTTTGGGATAATTAACATATTAATACTATATATTATGATCCAATAATGCTTTATGTCTCACAATTTATTTAGATATCTTTTAGTTTCTTTTGGCAATATCTTGTAGTTTTCTGTAAAGATATTCCCACTTTTTGCTGAAATAACTTTTATGAATCATGTTTTTTGGTGCTACTGTGAATGGTATTTTAACTTTAATTTTCCGATTGTTTATTGCTTTATATAAAAGTATAATTAACTGCTTTAAAATAAGCATAACTTGGAACTATGCTCAATTCACTTATTGTATTTACTAGTTGTTTTGTAGATTTCTTAGGATTTTCTCTGTGACCAATCATGTCATCCACAAATAAAAATAACTTACTTCTTTCTCATCTTTCTGTCTTTTCTTCTTTCCTTTTTTCCTTCTTTTCTTTCTTCCTTCAGCATGCAGCTTCTTATTCTTACATTATGGTTTTAACATTTGTGAGATAGTACAGGGATAATGCCTCTCCTATTTCTGATATCGGTAATTTGTGTTTTCTCATTTCTTTCTTGATCTAGTAAGCTAGGGTTTTATCACTTTTCCTGATCTATTCAAATAACCGTATTTGTACATTGTTCATTTTCTCTATTACTTGCTTATTTCCATTTGGTTTATCCAGTTCTCAAAAATCATATTCTTAAATATGCAAAATCCTGATATTTTCAAAGTGTTGCAGTACCCTTATTTAATTCATTCACTTTATATTGTCATTGTTCAGTGGAATATTTTGTAACATCCAACGAACTTTGACGTGTTAGGCAGGAAGCTATCCTGGCCCTAAGCAAGGCAAAGATCAGGCTAGGGACAAACTTTCTAAGTTGTTAGTTTATTAGTATTATCAGTAACTAATCCATCCAGACAGCAAAGTTTTGAACTCCATCTTGCTCTCTCTTTTACACACACACGTACCCACACATAAAGTAGATGTTGTGTTTATGCATTTAATAAGTACTTGCTGAGTGATGAATCTGTATTAGCCATTTTTCAAGACACTAAAATACAATGTATATCAATAACCATCACTATGATTTATGAAGCTACTGTATGCTAGGTATAGAGTATTATGTATGACAGATTATCTTTAATCAGAAAGATTCTATGCCATATTTTTAGGTCAGAATAATATGACTTAAAGGAGTCAAATGCCTTCAGAATTTTATGTACCTTTCTCATATTGGGGTTCAGAGCTAGGACTGTCAGATTCTACTATCAAAGCACAGTAAACTAAGGCAAACAAAGATGCATTAAGGAAATAAGAAGGATGAAGAAGCTGAAAACGTACTTTAAAAAATACATTAAAATGTTAGAAATATTTGAAACATAAAAAGTCAGCAATGGTTTAGAATGAAGTTTATTAAAACCAACATCCCATAAATCTAAGCCATGGTTAAGCGTCCCATATCTTAACAATGTATGTTGAAAGGCTTCTGGGGACAATATTCAGTTGGAAGCTTTTCTAAAAAGTCACAGTAACACTTACTATGGCAACCAGATGTGGTAACTTTGTTTCAGTGGCAGTAATAACCTGCTTCTTCCTTCCTATTAATACATGATTCCTTTTGTGGCTATAATAAAGCAATGTATACAAATGATTCATTGCAGTAAAGACAGATACCCAAAGTAAAGATGTTAAGATCTTCAATCTGTTGAATTCAGTGTAATTTAATTTAATGATATGCCCATGAAGTAACACTTGAAATGACCAAAGTCTACCTAAAGGGGCAATTATTGTGTTTAATTTTAGCTCCTCTATTTATTTTTTTTCAGATTAATACAGTATGCAAACCGTCTAAGCTAACATGCATTTCAGATGTCAACATCAACTACAAGAAGTTGCTTACAAAAGTTTAGAGTATTAAAGATGCTAATACACAAAATTATTTTTTAATACTAACTAATGATTACATTATTCTTGTTCTTGGAACTTGGGATAGTGTTGGATGCTTGTCAATGGGCATTATTTCTAATGCTTTATTTAATTGCTTTTTATAAATAATGGAAACTTTATTTTCATCATGAGAGACAATCATTAGGATGGCCAGTGTGACTGACTCTGAAATAACCATTCTATAACAGAAGACATAAGCCAATTCATGAAATCACTGTTACCCTCCTGGCAATTCATGACTTTGTGAATGGTATTATGACCCAATTCTAGCCAACAAAGCATGAAGAAATTCTACTGTAGGGCTTCTGAGAAAAGTTTCTCCCTGCTGAGAAAGAGAAACTTCCTCTGGACAGGGCCCGGTGATCCATAAGATTGCAGAGCCACCCCGTAACCATAAGGCCTTGAGGCTGAGGGTTAGGAGACCCTCTGAGATTGGCAGAGCAGGAGCCAGGACCTGGGTCTCCCACGACACTCCCTGGCGACTGCTGAGTCACTAGGCCTGGATCTTGTCCTACCTTCAACTGAGATAATGCATTTTCATTCTCTTTGTCAGAATCTGACTGGGGCTTTCTGTTACAGCTGAAAATACCCTAACGATTCATGTATTTAGTTGCACATAATCGCAGCGTGGTTGATTCAGATGGGAATTTGAATCTGAGATTGTAGACTGTGTGGTCACTGCAGTAGCTTTGCTCTCATAGTCAGCAGATATGAAGAGAAGAGCAAAACCAAGCTCCTAAGTCTGATAGGATCTATAAAAAAAGATTCATTTCTACAATTGCATTTCATATTGTGTACAGTAATGAAATCAAGAGCATTTTGTCTTAAGTAGGAGCCTGAAAACCAGGATCTAAGAATAAAATTTATTTCCACTTCTTTTTTAATTTTGTTTCATTTTTGTTGTTATTTAGATAAGTCCAAAGGGGAAAAAAAAAGTCCAGTAAAAGCAGCAGCAGCCTCCAACTGCCAGCTGTTGTCTTTTCCATCAGAAATTCTACCTTGTTCCCTTTCTTATCCTTAGTTCTGCTGCTCACCCCACCCTCACCCTGCCGACTGTAAGGGTCTCTGCTCCTTTTTGTCCTTACATACTTCAGCCACCAGTAAGAAAGTAGCGATCAATGTTATGAGCAACAAAATTCTAGCATAAAAAAATCCTGGACCACAGGTTAAAGAAGAAGATTTATAAACCCTGTATCACACTTTACAAATCAGAATATCTAACGGCAGAACCCAGGGATCTGTATTTTTAATAAGGTCCATGTGAAATGCATTAATCTTCTTCAATTAAAGAACAAACAAGATGATTTTTTCCCTCACAAATTGATATGGATGGTCTGCTGCTGCAGACTTCATCTTCAGGACCGTCTCATCCTTTCTCAAAAAAACTTGTTTGTAAACTGCTGATTTCTTTGGGGCATTGCCTCCATTAGCTTTCACAAAGCATCAGTGATTTCCTACTGTTTCATCCTAATGTCACTATAAATTTTATGCTTGTTCTTGCTTAAATTTCAGCAGAATTTATGTTGCTCTGATAGGAACTCTTCAAACTCACATTTTAACCTTCGTGCTTCGTCATACTAGATCCTGTTCAGACACGTTGTAAGAAGTTAGTGTGAGTTCATTTTGGTGCAAAGCAGTTTTAAATCCATGAACAGTTTTATTCATAATGTGTTTTTCATGAACTTTTGAAGACTCCTTACATGTTTAAAGATTATGAAAGCAGATAGACAATGATAAATACCACTCCAGAGTTTAACGGTAACGTGGTAGGAGGTTGGCAGTGATAAGAAGGCTCCATAAAGTAGACGGCATTATTTAAGTAGCTTAAATAATCATAAACTGAATTATGTATTAAAATCTGAATTGAAAACAGCACTGACATACAGGGGAAAATGAGGATCCAAACTTTAAAGTGAAAATGGGTTTAAAAATTTTTAGTTTAATTCTTGCTCAGTTAAAAGTGTCCCCAAAATACCCTTAGAATAGGCACAAAATGGTCCATCAATGACTTTGTTTTTCACTTCAGACAAACATATTATGTGAAATGACATTTAGAGTTAATCCAGACTTTTCAAAATGTTTATCTTGATGGCATTGTTTCTAACAGCCTGGAATGCATAAACTTCTTTCTAGGGCAAATCATTCAGTCCTTCATTTGTTTATTGCTTCGTCATCAAGTTAACGTTGTAATGTCTCTGGAGATACAAAGAAGAGTGAGGTGTGATTTCTACTCTCAAAGGACTGAGAGTCAATCAGAAAGGAAAGACATACAAAGACCTAATTCTAAAACAACGTGAATGTGTCCTAATGAAGACGTTGAGGAGGACTGGCAGGTGGCAAAGAAGAAAACCGCAGAAGTGGTATCATGGGAAGAAAGCGTTTTTTGAGGGTTAAGAGTACTGAATAACATAAAATGATCCTGAGAAATCACTGTATGATATAAAATATGTTAAGATGACAAAGCACATGAAGATCGTTTGTTATTTACAACGTCACTGGCAGAAGGTAATTGGGGTCAAAGCTAGATTGCCACGTGATGTGGACTTTCTAGTGGGAGGTGAGAACAGGTAGCCAGCACACGCAGATCATTTGGTGAAATTAGTTTATTCTTGAAGGTGAGGGGAGAGCCAGAGGAATAACTAGAAGAGCAGATCTCTCAGGAAAATAATTTTGTTTCATTTTTGGTTTAAAGAACTTAAATAATCATGGAAGGAGCTGGTGGAGAGTGTGTGTAAACATAGTAGAGGCCATGGATGCAACAAAACTGAGTAATGGAGGAGGCGGATGAAGTGGGACTGGAGTCAGGAAGGGGAATAACCACGTGGGGAAGAAACACGTCTAATGAACAGTGGAGGAAGACGGAAAGGGGAGCTGCGAACTCAGCCGGGCTTTTAGGTTCCATGACAGGACATCAGAAGGGGTTTCGTTCTGATACTATTGAAGTATTTTTCTAAGAAGTAGGAGGCAAGGAACCACAAAATTACTTGAATTGGCAAATTATCATATTGCTTTCCATTTCAATATTCTCATATAAAAAACAGGGATATGAATTGTTGATCTGTCTCCTCTAGAGAGATTAAATGAGTATGTGCATTTTTATTAATGTAGCAGTTAACATTGGGGGTTACATGATAATATCAGAAAGAGGAGGAGATCAAGCTGTTTCCAGGTTTGAAATAGTATGTCTTTGGGTTTTTTAATGTTTTTGTTTTGTTTTGTTTTGTTTTTGAGACAGTCTCTCTCTATTGCCCACACTGGAGTGCAGTGGTGCTATCTCAGCTCACTGTAACCTCTACCTCGTGGGTTCAACCAATTCCCCTTCCTCAGCCTCCTTGAGTAGCTGGAACTACAGGTGTTCGCCACCACACCCAGCTAATTTTTGTATTTTTAGTAGACACGGGGCTTCGCCATCTTGGCCAGGCTGGTCTCAAACTGCTGACCTCAGGTGATCCACCCGCCTCAACTTCCCAGAGTGCTGGGATTACAGGCTGAGCCACCGTGCCCAGCCTAGTATGTCATTTCTTAGATATTCATCCAGTGATTCACCACAATTCTCACTTCCATCCCCACAAATCTACCACCACCACCACTAAACATCATTTTAGCAGTAGCGAGTATTAGCCTCTGCTCCAAGCAGTTTATGTATCCCGTATAATATGTCTTTTAACCATCCTCGCTATACTCAAGTGTAGATAATATTAATAGTCCCATTTTAAAGTTAAGGAACTCAAAAGGGAAAGTTCAAACAATTGACCAAAGGTCACACAGAAAGTGAGAGGTGGATCGAAGATTCTACCCAGACAACCCAGCAGCAGAAACCTGATCTTAGCTACACATTCTGTTTTAATGGGCAGCAGTGGCAACTGCTGCATTCAGGCCGATTACCTGGAACGCAGGTGGTGAAAGAGGCATTGGGGAGGAGAAGACCCACTATGTTCTATACTGATGGGTAGTGCAGAAACTGAGAGAGCTGGGATGAAAACGTGGTCATCATCCTTACATACACACATACTTTTCAATAATTTTGAATACCTAGTGCTACATAAGTAAATGAATATGGATAGTCATCCAATATATTATAAATAAATAAATATAGACTTTTTCTTTGTTTTAAAGTCACCGTACTCAAGCTTTCAGCATTGTCTTGAAATTGTGCTTATTTTATAATTTAGTAAGTGACATTCCTCACATTTTAGTGGCTGCTTGTGCATATATGGTTTAGCCAGATCTTATTCAAGCCATTCCCTTTCAAGGTCAATTCATAATTTTATGTACTCCAACATGGAAAATCACTTCATTAATTATAGAGGTCTTAATTGATGTCTCATTTAAATATTGCACACAGATAACCTAAAAATTTGTGTTACCTGGGTATTATACGGAACAAGAAATTTCTGATCTTTCCAAAGCTAGCTCTACTCTTGTTCTGAGTAACAACAAAGACATATTCAACTTGGCAAGTCGGGAAGAATGTGTGCTTCTGGATCTGGTACACTTAGATCACAGAATATTTGCATCATAACGTTTGAGTCATCTTTAGGATGAGAAACAGAGTCTAATTTTGACTTCATAAAAACCTGCCCCCTTTCTCATCTATGTACTCAGCTAGCCAACAAAAACATGAGTCATGCATTCATCTAGCTGGGAGGCCTCTGCAGTGTCTGTTTAAACCGCAGGGTCTGAACCCCTGTGGTACAATGGAGTCATTACGTCTGTCAGCCCTGATAACCTTGAAAAACTGTCCATACATCTACACACCATACTAATCAGAGCAGAGAGCAAAATGGTGTTCTTCCTTCTGCATTAGCAGTCTGATCACTTTAAGCAGAAAAAATGATTTTTAATTTTTTCCATAGTCATCGAAATTGATATTTTAACTAAGTAGTAACCCCAAAGCCTCATTGCAGAGCTGCTGTCTCGTGTAGTTTTAATTTTTCCTCCCTTTGGTGACATGATCTTGGACTATCGTGCTAAAGAGCAAATGCTGCTTTGATATTGACATCAAAGCGCCTGTTCAGTAAATTTCAGTGAAAGAAATATAAACAAGGTAAAAGTGCATTTTTGCATAAGTGCTTCCTTCTGAGAGGCACTAGAAAGGAATGCACCAATCTTGGTGGTGATTATGTCCCTTGTTCCCTTTCATTTTATATTTAATTAATATTTACAGAAATGTCGCAGGTGAATACAGCTCCCTCCAGCTTAAAGTTTATATTTTGGGAGGTAATTCACAGTTCAAACTTCCAAGTTTGACAGAATGGTCATGACTGCAATGACAAACATCTCTTTCTGATACTTGTTACAAACAGAGGCTCCTGGGCAAGTGAGAAACAGAGGCTCCATGGGCAAGTGAGTAGTTTAGTGCAGATGCTTGCCCTAGTTTAAGCGAGCTTGGTAGGCCATTCCTGGTAACGATGTTTACTTGCACTGTGCATCGTAAGTTACAAAAGCCTGCCATATTCATCTCTCGTTGCTATAGAATTGGCTGCAGTTCCTGAATCATTCCAAAAGGCCTCTACTTGAGAACATGTGCACTATCACTCCTGCCCAAATTGCTCATCTCAGGACATTGTTATTGCTTCTGGCTAAAATAACAGGAAGAGGCGACATCCTCAGGTGGAAGAACTGAAGAAATATATGACACTTACGAAGACTTCATCAGGACTCTAGTGAAAACCAGTGATTGCTTTTACTGAAAAGCTGTGTCCTAGGAGGCATTACCTTGACCTGCTGAACACGGAGGTATTTTTCACTCGTTTTTCCAGGGAAAGCAGCACCACGCTTTCCTGCAGTCATTCGGTGAGAGTATAGCAGAGTTCTGCTCTACTGCAATGAATCCACCATGTAAAAACTGGGTAGGTTTAACCTGTCAATCAGCTTAAGTCATCCTTTGTTAAGGACACTTCAATGTCTTTAATGGTTCAATGCCCACAGAGTAAATTCTAGATTTTTCCATAGTCCCTGCTTGCCTGCCTCCTCTGTACAGTTTTTGCCATTCTGACATTGCCCACTTTGTGCCACCCAGGCCATTTTGCCACTGCTGCTGTTGCTCTAGACAGTCTCAGGCTTACCCTTGCTTTTGCTATGATGGAGATGCTCCTCCCAGACACTTAGGCAGCTTGTTCTGTTCCATTTTTCACATTTCATTTCAGACGCTGGTTCTTTCAGCAGCTCCTCTCTCCTCAGATCACTCCCTGTCTCTTTACCTTGTTTTATTTCTTAATAGCACCTAACACTATCTGCAATTACCTTACCTATTTATTTGTCTAATTTCTTTCTTTCTTCACTGGAATGTAAATTTCACACTGTGTCTCCTCCCAGCATTGCTGGGTCTCCTGGGTGTAAAACAGGGTCTGGTCTCGGAGTAGATACGTACTCAGAACATGTTGATGGAAAAAATAAAATAAAAAACAAACAAAAATATTTCTACTAAATGCTTTTCTTGAGAAAAAAATGGACACTGTTGAAATGATTCAAGCTAACTGTTGAAAATTAGAACTGTAAAGACTCATCCATCTTCCGAAATCCTTTCAGGGTTATCTTGAGACATGTGTTGGCATCTCGGAGTCTTTTAAAAGATATTTCATGCATTGCCTTTAATAATGCAACATGTGTCTGGTGAAAAACTGGTCTGGACCACTTGCAGCATTGACTGATAACCACTGCAGTGACTGGCTCCCCTGGCATTTATCCAAGGAGCAGGCGGCAGCAGGAGCCAATATAACCTTCAGGGTTCTGGTCATGGAGAAAAGGGGTTAGTTGGAGGGCTCTTCTTGAGCTCTCTGTGCCAAGACAGACACCCAGAGAGGGAAGTGGGTCCCGTGGCACTCAGCGCAGAAAGTTCTCCAGCAGAGGCTCAATGTGCTGTCGATTATACCGGCCAGTTGGATTTTCTCATTTTTCTTCTCCGTGGATGTTACCATCTCTTGAGTCTTCAGTCAGTGACTACTGTCCCTGTTCTTTTCAGACCAGTGACCTACACAAGTACTTATATTTACATGCAAAATAGAGAACAAATCACAAATGCTTAGTTCACATAGAATTTTAACACGCATGGGAATCACCTTTCCTCAGAAGACTCAGAAAGATAATCCCAATACCCAATATAATAATTACTCCTCATAAAGCATTAGAATATAAGTCAAGGAAGGTCCATTTCAGTTTGGTAACTGATCAGAACATCCAGTTAGAGAGAACAGCTGAAGTTAGCGGAAGGACCAAGGCTGGATCTGAGCAGGCAGTCTTTATTTTCCACCAGCCAGAGGCAGTTCGTCCTCCTTACAGCTTCATGTCGGTCCCTGCCAGACTTTACTGTTCAATCTCTTGTCTCAGTATCCATCTGTGTCTCCTCTACTTCTGGCCCCTAAACGTGCACCTGCCTGGGAACTGCTGGTTGCCCTGCTCTTCTTTCCGTTTGCTCTTCATCTCAGGGACTTTTTGATTTGGGCACAGTCCAGTCACCTCTAGAGTGGGACTCACCTCTATGTCTTCTGCCCCGAATTCCAATCTCGCCTTCTATCTACTTTTCTACACTTCCGTATTCATTTATTCTGCAAAATCCTCTGCCTGCTCTATTAGTGTTTCTTACAACCTCAGATACAAGAAACTCATTTTTGTATGAGATCAGCTCTCTGTATTTCAGGGTTTATTTCAGGGTTTATACGTATGAAAAGGTTAATGGTCCTACCTACCCTACCACAGCCCTGACCACGCCGAGTTTGCAAACTTACCATTAATATATACATTTGTTTACATCACTTTGTAGCTGAAAAATTAACAGTGGGTTCAGACTGCCAGGCTCAAATAAAAAGACATGGTTTATACAGGTGAGTAAGGTACAGAAATAGTTTTATGAGAAAACCTTCTTTTCACTTTTAATAAAATTTCAGTTTATTATTATTATTGAGATGGATTCTCACTCTGTCACCCAGGCTGGAGTGCAGTGGCGCAATCTAGGCTCACCGTAAATTCTGCCTCCCAGGTTCAAACGCTTCTCCTGCCTCAGCTTTCCGAGCAGTGGGATTACAGGCACGTGCCACCACACCTGGCTAATTTTTGTATTTTTAGTGGAGACAGGGTTTCACCATGTTGGCCAGGCTGGTCTCAATCCCTTACCTCTGGTGATCCACCCTCCTCGGCCTCCCAAAGTGCTGGGATTACAGGCGAAACAATTACTTTTAAGAATGACCTCAAACGTTTTCAAGTTTTAGCAAACGTATATTATTCACACAAACAAACAGATACAGACATACACTTTTACCTGAAATAGTTCACTGCTCCCCAAATTTACTATTGCTCTACAGTGTGTTGTCCTTAGCAATTTCTTTTGTTCAGTCTTTTCTCCTCCCCTTTCTTGTTTTCTTTTTCTTTGTTTCTCTTGTTAATAAATCTGAAATTTGCTCAGATCTGTTTGTTTACATAACCAGCCATTTTAAATTATTGATTTATTTAAATGACATTTTGATCGAGTCATCTGAACATGGCTAATTTGGGAATTTAGGACTTAAACATTCTAATTTCCAGATACTTCTTTGAACTTTTTTTCCACTGAAATGTGTCCTTTAAGAACATAAAAACTCAAGATTTTAAGAACACAATATAAACCTATTTTTCTGCTTTTTCTTTTATCTATAAACTCAGTCCAAACTATAAACAATATTTAATAGATACTTTTTATTATAAAAGCCATATATTCATGAATCTGTTGGATAAAAATTCTTGCCTGACATGAGAGATCACCATTTAAACAGTGATATATTCATGTTATTCCAACTTTATGTGACGTTACCTAGCTATTCGTTTATACAACATTTCTGATTTGGAATATCAACCTTCTGAAAACTCTTCGAATATTTGAAAGCAATACTTATCCTTATCTTCTTTCTAGAGTAACATTATTCCGCCCTCAACATTACTCTGTTCAACTCTTGTCATTTAATGTTAATTTTGTGGATAACAAACTTGATGGAGGCATCTCTCCCAAGGTGTCAGACTCAGTGTTGATCTGCCACGGAACTGCAGGAGACTCAACAGAGGGGTCCTCTCCATGCCATGCAGTCTTACAGCTTCTGAGGATGCTCTTCCCGAGGCCTCTGCTCCAGTTTTCACTCATGTGCTACTTCCATCCATTTCAGCATCAATTGGTTCCTAGATTTTTGGATTTAATAGTTCACTAAAAATTCAAAACAAAAATTAGGATGTCAAATGGCTTTTCTGATTTTTAATTTTTAAAGTCAGAATACTAAAATTCAAATTCAGTTCCTCTCACTTAATATCGCAAAGTCAGTATCTACTATCTATATTTATTTTTCTAATTTTACTATTGACTGAAAGACAACTGATTCTTTCCAGGCAGAGGGGAACATATTTGCTCCCTTTTATATTTGTTATTTTTGTTTTCATTCACAGTAGCTTTTCCTTGTTTATCCTTTTTCTAGTAAACAGTGCCTTGCTTTTACTCTTCCAGCAGAAACTTCCCTGGCTTACCAGTTTGCAGACTCCTTCCCACGGTGCTTCCCATGGCAGCAGTTAAAAGCTTTCATAAATAAACAATAAACTGAAACTAACTTTTTTTTTTTTTTTTTTTTAATTTTTATTGCATTTTAGGATTTGGGGTACATGTGCAGAACATGCAAGATAGTTGAATAGGTACACACGTGGCAGTGTGTTTTGCTGCCTT